>SJYQ01093258.1:99406-113769 GCA_006410935.1 Redunca redunca
ATCTAGCTGGATAGTCTATCAATTCTATGATATGAAAAAAGAAAAGAAAATAGCTATAATCTCTTCTAAATAACCACCTACGATAAAAAAAACCCTAGCATATTGAGAGCTTTAAGGAGATGGTAGAAAAATATATTCCATATCAGACTGCTTTGGCCATGGCATATTTTCTACATGGAAATGATTTGAAAAATAGAAATTTTTACTGGTTTCCAAGACAACAGTCTTGTTCAGTACTTACTGGTTTGTTACAGATTCCCTTATTCTTTTGGTTATAAAACAGCCAAACCTCATTCTTTGGTCTGTGGTTGCCCTAAAAATGTGGTAAATATCAAAGATCTTCCATTGGGCCTTGATTTCTTCCTATTTTTAAATACAGAGAAAGTAAGTGGCAGAGCCAAGACTAGCACCTGAGTCTCATTGATGCCCAGGGGCACCCCTTCCCCTACATGACATAATCACTCACTGGCAATGAGAGTTACTGCCAACTCTCATTGGCAGTAGCTTCAATACTGAAACATATATAATAACTCAGTATCCTTAAAGGCAAACAGCAGTGAAAATTTTACTCATTCCATGTAGCAACTGTAAATTACCAGGAAAAAATATGTAATCTATTTTCTGTAGTTCAGACAATAAACTTAATTCTGTACTGATAATGTCAGGGCGAGCCAGTGACTAAGTGTTAGTTACACAATGAAATACTTATTCTCAGTAACTGAAATGAGTCTTACTTATTCCATTTGGTGATATGGTCCGCTGTATCTTGAATACATGAAAAACAGAAACTGTTATGAGCATCAAGGTCATTGATCCTGCAAGTAATGAGGTTGCACTTAACCCACAAACACCTGGGCATACATGGTCTTAGACTTGACTTGTTAGAATTCCTATCTCTTATCGTTATACTTTGAAATAATGCTATCAACCCCATTTCATATCTTATCTATATGTGGGAGCTGGAATTGTTTAGCCCAGTGGGCTACTGTAGGGCGTAACTTGATTAACTATGTTTTCCTGAGATTGATAGTGTTGATATTGAACTTAGGAGTAACATGTTTTCAAAACATATTTACTGCCTGTGTGTAAGATACACATGTTATCCAGTTGTTATCTGTGTATAACTATTTGCAACTGACAGGCTGTTTGGAGGCATCTGAGCTACTGCCATAATTGCTTTTAACAATGCACGTTAATTTGCTTCTTGCAAATTGAGTGTCATGATTATTTTGAACTATTTATTAAGAAAATGTTTGATTAGATTCATCCACTTACGTGGATGAATAAGGAAAACTACAACAGTTCTGACATCTCCAACAGCACCTGGATATCAACTGCTCCCTAACTGCCTGCTAACGTGAGATGCAGTTTAAGTCTGGATTCATAAAGCTAGCAGAAACCTTGGGGGGAAACTGGGTTTAAACCCTCCCCTGACAAAGGCAGGTCAGAGGGGGCAGAAAGGCGTGGTGGCTTGTCCCAGGGCACACCACTGGGTGAGCCAGAGCCAGGCCTCCGGGTTTCCATCCAGAGCCCTGTGACGCTGCTTTCCCCTTTTCTCAGGTCACGGCACACAGAGAAAATGACTGTGTCTTAAGACACGCTGAGGTAAACTGCAGGGGACATGGGACTTCATGAAAAATTCATGACGGTTTCTATTAAATTATGAAATGTGTAAATTACAGAGGATCTTTAAAAATCAAATCCTGTTTTTAACGCACAACCTCTTGTAATTCTCCTTGCTTCATCACTGCAGTTTGGTGGAAGCACCTCCTGTGTCGGGGGAAGCTTTTGGACACCTACACACTTTTGATAACCATTGAATTACAATGAGTCGTGTAAGACTGTGATCACTTGGTCATAAGTTCAATAACCCACTTACATAACCCTATAATGTTAACTCAAATATACTCAGCTTGGATTTCTCCATAGCTGCCACCCTCAAACCGACACATACGTATACATTGAATCAGTGTACATGACTGCTGACAGATACTTCTTCCAGGGACTACTGAATGTCATGAAGACAGCTGACATACAAAATGAAGTGGCTACAGTCTTGCCCAGCTGGCGTACATTTCAAAATTGATTATGAAAATATGAAAGGTTAACAAGTTCTATTAGCACTTATAAATAGATTGATTTCTGTAAAACATTTTTAGTAATTTACATTTAAAAATATACATACTGAGCACAAGGACAAACTGAAAAAATGTATTCAGTGATACGAAGAGTTAAGTAACCATTCATCTCCTATTTTCCATTTGTCTTTGACCTGCTTATTTACTGTTGATTCACAGAACCTGGGACTGTTTTTGAAATTTAATAACTTTCTGGGGTTAACTGGGGGCTAATTATGAGAAAGGAAACACCTCAATTCTGAGTATAAAAGGCTGCTTTGCATACTGGTTACTTCAAGAACCCCAAAAGGTACTACTTGTGCATGCTAACTAAGTCTCTTCAGTTGTGTCTGACTCTTTGTGACCCTATGGACCATAACCTGCCAGGCTCCTCTCTCCATGGGATTCTCCACGCAGGAATACTGGAATGGGTTGCCATGCCCTCCTTCAGGGACCTCCCTGACCCAGTGATTGAACCCGCATCTCAATGTCTCCTGCATTGGCAGGTGGGTTCTTTACTACTAGTGCCACTTTCTATTTATAGACTCAAGGTGATGTTCATGAAGAGAAATGTACAGCTGAATGCCTGTCTCATGCCCATCCCATCAAAGTTAGTGAAATACACAGCTGTCACAGCAGAGACAATGGTGTATTGACTTTAATAGTAGTTAGAGCCAGGAGAAAAGACAAAAACATACCACAAATACGTAGATAAAAGTGAAAAACTGAGTAATAGGGGCTGTTTAACTGACTCACATAGAGGTACAGGATTCAGTGCTCCCGAGAATCTTGGCTTTATTCCATGGAGGGTCCCACCACAGTTTTAGTTGCCTATCCCTGCCCCCAAATAGACCAAAATGAATCACAGTAAACTCTGGATGACTGCTGTACTTCACTGAAAGAAGTTATCTGTTACATAGCAATCACCTACATTATGACAAAAACAGCCTGTGAACTATAAACATACTCAGCAGGACAAGCTCGCGCCTCAAAGAGAAACTGCCCTGAGTCTCTGGAAGGAGATCGGACGCCACTCCACTCAGCCCCACGTGAGCTCCCGTCCCGACGTCATAGAGGGCGCGTCCTGTAGGCCAGGTGTGTGCTCACCATCCTATGCAGGGGTCTGGGCAGTCCCGCAGGTACGTCTCAAATTGACCTTTGGTAACATCTATCAAGACTGTGTATACCGTCAGCTGAAAGAAAAGTCAGCTTTTACTTTAAGGATGTTTTCAGTTCTAAGATGACCCTACTTGTATTAGCATTTTTTATGGAACTGCTTATGAAGTTTCTTAACATTAAATTTGTTGTTGCCCAGTCGCTGAGTTGTGTCCGAAATGTTTGCGACCCCATGGACTGCAGCACGCCAGGCTTCCCATAGTGGATTATGTGTGCGTGTGTGTGTAAAGACACAAAACAAAAGGTCCACATAATAAGTCAACAATAATGAAAACAACTGACTTCAATAGAACCATTACCATGTCATAAGCAGGTGTGGCAGAGAATGTTCAGTTCTTTACAAGGTCTTAATTCTGTGCTGTACACTGCTTCACAAACAATGCTTTAAGGCTCACTTAACGCTCCTCAATGCATACTTTGCAAAGACCAGTGGTGTACTGTGGAGAATAAAGAGCGTAGCTTTGGCTTTCCTTATCCTGGAAGCATTTCTCAAGCAGTGAGGGAAACTATGCAGACATGCAGGTTAGAAGGTACACACCCAACTCACACAAGAATCTGTAAGTAACCCAACTGTGAACGCAAGCAAAGATGGCGTGGGCAAAATGAGACGTTGGGGTCAGTGGGCAGAGGGAAAGCTTCCCTCAGGAGCCAGGTTCTCATGGAGGCACACTGATCTTAGGGTTTAGCAAAAGAAGGCAAGGAACAAATGGGAAAAATCAGAGGAATCAGAAACATGCAAGATGGGGGCTATTAGCAAACTGGATGATCAGAAGACTTTTGCATATTTTAGCTAAAGAGTAGGGAAAAGGCTATAATAACGTTTAAGAAAAAAACCTAATCCACTAAGACAGAAAGCTGTCTGAAAATAGACTTCAGACTTCCTTTTGTCTAGTATTAGGTGTTAGTTGCAGCATACAGCATTCAATTCCTCATGGACGGAGAAGTCACTAATAAAATGCTAAATTCAATCCAAATGCCATGTAAGTAACGCTGGAAACAATACTCTGACCAAACTGGATATCAAGTTGCAGTGACCAACTTCTTTGTCACACCCCAAGAGTTACGGTTTTGGTCACACAAAAACATTTTAAAAAGTAGCCTTAAGCTGAACATGACTATTCTAGCTCTGATTGATCCAAGACAAAGGGGAAAGATAAAACATGGGATCAAATTCTTTTCCTAAAATCAAAAAAATATATACACACACACATATGTACATATATTAAAAAAAAAAGATACCTTGTTGAGGACAGGTTTTGTTGACAAGACATCATATAGGGTTGCAACACACATATGTACATATATTAAAAAAAAAAGATACCTTGTTGAGGACAGGTTTTGTTGACAAGACATCATATAGGGTTGCAAATGAGATATTCTAAAACATAAAATAGTTATTTTTAGTACATTAAATGCAGATGTTGGCAGCTTTATCCACACAAATGGGTCATTAGACCAAGATATTCTTCAATCAGCCTCCCCTAACCCCCATAAAAGAATTTCCCTCGGGTGACTGTTCAGGTGATGATTCTAATATAGCATGCTTTCTTTCTCTTCCTCCCCTCTTGAATTCCTGACATTCAACTCCACAGAGTGGTGTCCACCATTAACAAGGGAAAAGTATGGCGAAATTTTGCTCTTTATGTTAAAAACTCAGTGGAAACTGTCCAGAGACAATGACTGTTAGGAGGTTTATAAATTCTTTAAAGGCCAGTGAAAAATGTTAGAATGGAGATAATCTTTAGTAGTCACCATTTCTCTCTCTATATGACACTGGGAATGTACCTCTTGGGTGGTCCGGTTCAGACACATCTTCGCAGGTGTTCTGCGATCATCAAGGAAGAAGGGATTTTTCCATCGGTCATAATTTGTTTGTACCACATACCATCTACCCTGCTTGGGGTCGAGTCTAGATACAAAGAGAGAGATTTCTCTTAGGCTTCACGCCTTAAACCCATGCATGTGTCTGTCTCTGCCTTAGTTTCTGTTTTGCTTGAGCAAATATACTTACTCATATACATCTAGAGACTGTTTTCTGTCTCGTGTAATCACACAACCCTCCCCAGACTGGTTGCCTCCCACGATAAAGTATGCTGGGGCCAATATCTTGGTGTTGGTCAATATATTCTTGGCTTCTTCATAACTACAAAGAAACATTTAGAACAAAGGAAACACTTTTAGTTGACCTGAAATGGAAATTTTCAGCTGTGGAAACTAAGGGAAGACATCTGAGGAACATGTTTTTCTAAAAAGAATAGTGAACAATGGCTCAGGGAGAAACAGTCCCTTGTTCCTCACAGTGAAGCTCCTCACAGTGAAACAGCGAGATCTAGTCCCTCGCTCCTCACAGTGAAACAGATCTGAAATCTTCCCTCAAATGTGAAGGACAAACGAAACGAGCTCATCTACCCTTACAGTCTATATACCTTTCACTCAACAACAGAACTAGGGAAAATAATATAAATTATTTTATTACTTGAAAATCAGAGCTATCAAAAATGGAAATGGATTTTCAATGTATGGGTGGGGGATTGTTTGCATACCAAGACAACTTCACAGATGCCCTTCACAGATACACTATCCCTAGCACGTTTTAAATAAGTAATTTTCTTGGTGTAAACACACACATACACAAACATGCAGAATTCCATGTTAGTGTCAAAGGTTCACCTAAGAAATTCTGAAATAGTTTCTCAATGGAAGATAAAGCTAAGAAGTATTTTAATATTAGTAATTTAAAAGAAACTACTTAAAAGGTTCATGTACCATGATGCAAAGATGGTTCCAACATTCATAAACTAATCAATTTGATACACCCATTAAACAATGAAGGATAGATAATGGATGAAGAAGTTGTGGTACATATATACAATGGAATATTATTCAGCCATAAAAAAGAATGAATTTGAGTCAGTTATAGTGAAGTGGATGAACCTAGAGCCTGTTATACGGAGTGAAGTAGGTCAGAAAGAGAAAAATACTGTATATTAACACACATACGTGGAATCTAGAAACATGGCACTGATGAACCCATCTGCAGGGAGGGAAGGGAGACACAGACACAGAATGAAACTGTGGACACGGTGAGGGAATGAGAAAGTGGGACAGGTACAGAAAGAGCATCAACATATACACACTACCACCTGTAAAGTAGAAGCTGGTGAGAAGCTGCGGTATAACAGCGAGCCCAGTGGTGCTCTCTGATGACTTAGGTGGGGGGAGGAGAGGGAGGTTCAAGAGGGAGATGATATATGTATAATTAAGGCTGAACTGCATTGTCATATGGCAGAAAACAACACACTATAAAGCAATTCCAATTAAAGAATAAAAAAATGAAAGATGAAATATCTTAACAGATGCATTTGACAAAATTCAACATCTCAAAAAAGTGTGTGCAGAGGGAATATACCTTAACATAATTAAAGGCCATATAAGAGAAGCCCACCATTAACATACTCAATAGTGAAAAGTTAAAAGTTTTCCCTCTAAGATTAGGAACAAGACAAACTTGTCCACTCTCACCATTTTTATTCAATATAGTATTGGCAGTATTAGCCAGAATAATAAGGCAAGAAAAAGAAATAAAAGGTATCCAAATCAGAAAGGAAGAAGTGAAATTGTCACTATGTGCAGATGACATAATACTATAATAAAGACTCTCCATGAAAAAAAACTTTTAGTAATAAATTCAGTAAAGTTTCAGGACATGAAATCAGTATACAACTATCAGTTGTGGTTCCGTACACTAGTAACATCAGAAAGAGAAATTAAGAAAATAGTCCCATTTACAATCACATCCAAAAGAATAAAATACACGGGAATACATTTACCAAAGAGGTGAAAGACCTGTACACTGAAAACTTTATAAGACACTGATGAAAGAAGAAGACACAAATAAAGATGTTCCATGGTCATGGATTAGAAGAATTAATGTTAAGATGTCCACACTACCCCCAAAGAAAGCTACACAGATTCACTGCAACCTGTATTAAATTCTAAAGGCATTTTTCACAGAAACAGAACAAACAATCCTAAAATCTGTATGGAATAACAAAGGCCATGAATAGCCAAAGCAATCTTGAAAAGGAAGAACATCTATATTTCAAACTGTATTACAAAGCTACAGTAATCAAAACCATGCTGCTGGCATAAAAACACATTGATCAGTGAAAGAGAATAAACAGCCCATAATTAATTTATGAAAAAGGAACCAAGAATACACACTGGGGAAGAACAATCTCTTCAAAAGATGGTGTTTGGGAAACTGGACAGCTACATGCAAAAGGATGAAACCAAACCACTACCTCACACCACGCACACAAATCAAAGTGCATTAGAGATTTAAACGTAAGACCTGAAATCATAAAACGCTTAAAGAAAAACAGGTAAGATGCTCCTTGACACGACTTGGCCATAAGTTTTAGATCTGACACTGACACAGGTAACAAAGACAAAACTAAACAAGCAGGACAATGTCAAACTAAAAAACTTCTAAACAACAAATAAAACCTTCAACAAAATGAAAAGGCACCCTACTGAACTGGATAAAATATCTGTAAATCATAGATCTGATAAGGATTTAACATCCAAAATATATATAGAACTGGCACAACTCAAGAGCAAAAAATAGACAATCTGATTAAAAAATGGACAGAGGGTCTGAACAGACATTTTTCCAAAGATGAGATACAGGTGGTTAACAGGTGCATGAGAAGGTGGGAAATGCAAACCAAAGCAACGATAAGGATCATCTCACACCTGTCAGACTGGCTATTATCAAAAAGACAAGAGATAAGTGTTCGCCAAGATGTGGAGAAAAGGGAACCCTGTGGCATTTGGTGGAATGTAAATTGGTGCGGTCACTACGGAACCACCAGTATGAAGGTTCCTCAAAAACTAAAATTACCACACAACCCAGCAATCCCACTTCTAAGTAATGATCTGAGGACATGAGAACACTAACTCAAAAAGATATTCGCACCCCCACATTAACTGAAGCATTCTTTACTATAGGCCAGGTTATGGAAAAACCTAAGGAAGGATGAATGGATAAGGAAAATGCAGTATATATACAATAGAATATTATTTAACCATAAAAAAGCATGAAATCTTGCCATTTGTGACAACATGGATGGACCTTGAAAGCATTTTGCTAAATTAAATAAATAAGACAAATACCATGTGATCACACTTAGAATCTACAAACAAAAATTTAAAAAATTCACAGGTACAGAGGACAAACTGGTGGCTGACAGAGGTGGGGGCAGGGTGGTGAGAGGTGGGTAAAATGGGTGAAGGGGGTCGAAAGGTACAAAATTCCAGTTACAAAGTAAGTCTTGAGGGTGTCATGTACATCATAGTGACTATAGTTAATAATACTGTACTGAATATTTGAAAGTTTCATAGAAGAGAAACCTTAAAATTTCTCATCACAAGGAAAAAAATCGTAACTGTGTGGTGACAGATGTTAACTAGACTTATTGTGTTCATTATGCCATATATACAAATACCGAAACATTTTGTAGTACGCTTCTTATACTAGTATGTCAACTATACCTCAAGGAAAAATTTAAAAAATAAAAAATCTGATAATAAAGCAACCAAACAGATTACCTTGTGCTATTTTCTAGAACTGATCTAATGATAAACCCTATCCACTGGGCATCCTTCTTTCCCAAAATCCATTCCAAGACACCTGGAAGAGATAAAACACAGACAGTGTCACAGGACCTAGAAGAGATTAAACTATTAATCAGAAAGCACAGCCTAGCCTTCTTAAAACAGCTAAGAAATTCTCGTTTCATTTAAGAGCTCTCTACTTACCCATAAAACCACCATCCATACTGAAGCGGTCATTGAGCGTAACACTAAACAGTCCCTGAAAAGAAAGCAAAGCAGTGAGGTCAGAAACCTCCACCAGCCTGTTTAAGGCCCTCTCACTGTGCTCTTTCGTATGTACACTGTTATACCAGGGCCTAGACGGGGACTTCGGGGTGTCGGGGGAGAGGAAACAAAATCAAGGCATGAGACTACTTTTAGAAGTTCAAAGCATTTTTCACATCTAGTGTGTGAGATAAGTAGATGGATGTTATTGGCCACACTTTTCCAACAAGGAAACTGAAGTGCAAGGATTTAATGACTAACTTGCCTGAGGGCCAGAGCCATGGCCAGATTCCAAGGTTTACACTCACAGCCCTAGAGACCCACTATGGGCTTTATCTCCAAAAAAGGCTCAGAAATCTTCACTTCCTCCTACTCTTCTCTACCTTATGAGCTAAAGGTAACAAGAAGTATGATGGGACAAACTGGGGCTTCATATTTTTTTCAGGTTCTCATTTCCTTAGACTCCATCACTCACACAGAAGTGAAGTCGCTCAGTCGTGTCCGACTCTTTGGAACCCGTGGATGGTAGCCTACCAGGTTCCACCATCCATGGGGTTTTCCAGGCACGAATACTGGAGTGGGTTGCCACTTCCTTCTCCAGGAGATCTTCCTGACCCAGGGATTGAACCTGGGTCTCCCACATGGTAGGCATTGTAGGCAGACGCTTTACCGTCTGAGCCACCTGGGAAGATCAGCATTCACACAGAGCTACCTGTAAAATCTGGTAACAACAGCTTCCTTACTGGTTTGAATCCTGTTAACATGCCCACGTAGCCAGCAAAGGTTGTTGCCTTGAAGAGAGTTTTATTGTTCCTTTGGAAGTCCAAATTCACTGTTAAAGGTTTTAGTTCCTCAGTTATGACCCAAGTATCATTATTTACATTCCACCTACAAAAGACAAATTTCAGTGACATTTAATAACAGTGACAATAAGGATGAGGATGATGACGATGGTCAGGCATTATGGGCTGGGTGCTGTGCTTGGTCGCGCAGTCCTATCCAATTCTTTGCGACCCCATGGACTGTAGCCTGCCAGGCTCCTCTGTCCAGGGGAATTCTCCAGGCAAGAATACTGGAGTGGGTTGCCATGCCCTCTTCCAATGGATCTTCCCAATCCAGGGATTGAACCCAGGTATCTCACACTGCAGGTGGATTCTTTACTATCTGAGCCACCAGGGAAGCCTGGTCAGATATTATAACAGGTGCTTTATCGACCTAATCCCCAATGATCAATATTCACAAGGATTTTCCAATATAGGTAAGTTTTATCTTCCATTTTCCATCTGTAACTCCCCCAACATGACACAGCCTATAAATAGCAAATCCCAGATAATATTTAGGTCTCTAGTTACAAAGCACTGTCATATTTTTTTTCAGGAAGGTAAAAAAGACACATGAAATAGAATGCTATTCTTTTAATCTCAACTGAATAGGAGCATGCTTAATCTGGTCTCAAAACTAAAGAATCTAGGGTCTTCCTTTCTGGTCATAGTCTGGGAATGACTTGGTACTTAACTTTTTCATCAATGTAATACTACCTACTCTTAGGGATTGAGACATACCACATTTTTTTTTTTTGCTTACCCCAAAAATATTCCAAAATCCAAGTTTCGCCCATGTAGTACATGACCTAAATTGAAAGCAAGCAGAAGAGACATGTGACAGCAATTATGACAGGACGATTAATTCTAAACGAAAGCTGGACACTTAATTTTGGTTAAGTGATATTCCTAACTATTCAATTCAACAGCAAGAATTAAGTAGCACCTAACATCACAAGCCTTAACAAGATGGCCAGATTCCTCCTCAGTACCTGAGAGCACAGGGCTCCAGGTAAGGTAAGATGGGGAAAAGATCAGTGGCCATGTTTTCTGGTTCACCAAGACACTGTCCTCCTCAGACGAAGGATCTCAGCCTCACCTAATGTGACTCACCAACACACTTCCCTTCGGGGATTGTCACCTACAGATATACCCAGAGTATAGGTCAAAAAATAACAGTGAATCGGGGTACATCACCCTGGGCCTTGTAATCTAAGGACTTGTCAGGAAAAATGTGGAAAAGTGAAGCTGGTCTACACAGGGTTCCTTGGCCGGAAAATGATGGGAGAAACTCTGTTCTGCCCCTGTGAGTACTTAGATCAAATCACAAATACGGGTATAACTAGCCTATGAGGGAAAGTAAGAATGTTTTCAGTCCTGAAACAATTCGTGCAAGAGGTCTGCATGCCTAAATTAAACTTTAATAGCCATCACAGTGATTTTAAAATAAGAACAGTTTTCAATTCACTTTCCAAAACTTAATCAAAATCTATAATACCCTATGCAACATTCACATATATGCATAGCAAGTCTGTATTTTACAAGTTCTAATTTCATTTATTTCAAGATTTTTCTTCTATTTTGTGCTTTGCACCCACCCTGCCCCAGCGCACATTCATTTACCTTCTTTGTCTTCTGTTATTATTGAAGTACACACGGTAAAAAGTTCATAGAAAATATTGAATAAAATAATCTCTCCTATGAGAAAAAAAAAGGAAAATTTCCGGTCAATATGCAGAACCGTGACATTGTCAGGAAAATTCTTTTCTAAGAAAAGGTGTAACTATCATCATCACTGAGTTTTTGCTTGGGCAAATGTTAAGTGTCTGCAGATAATCTGAGTGAGCCTGCATGGCTGGTGGGGTAGGGGTCTCTCCCTCTGTCAAAGGCACTATGGGAATTCACTGAGGAAAAGACAGCCTTTTTAGTGAACAGTATTGTCAATTGGAAAGAACTTGAACTTTGATCCCTAACCCATACCATATGCAAGTTAATTCAAGATACACCATGGGCCTGTATGTAAAAAGTAAACAAAAGTCACAGAGAAGAAAACACACAAGAATTATGTTTTGGGGGTAAGTCACAGAGAAGAAAACACACAAGAATTATGTTTTGGGGGTAGGCAAAGTCACTTATGTTAGTCGCTCAGTCATGTCTGACTCTTTGTGATACAATGGACTAGAGCGTGCCAAACTTCTCTGTCTATGGAATTCTCCAGGCAAGAACACTGGAGTGGGTAGCTTATCCCTTCTCCAGGGGATCTTCCCAACCCAGGGATCAAACCCAGGTCTCATGCATTGCAGGCAGATTCTTTACCAACTGAAACTATGGCTCAGCTGGTAAAGAATCTACCTGCAGTGTAGGAGACCTGAGTTCGATCCCTGGGTTAGGAAGATCCCCTGGAGAAGGGAAAGGCTACCCACTACAGTATTCCTGCCTAGAGAATTTCATGGACTGTATAGTCCATGGGGTCTCAAAGAGTCGGAAACGACTGAGCGACTTTCACTTTCTTTACCAACTGAGCTATAAGGGAAGCCCCAATTAAGCCATAAGAGTGAATATAACACACTCAACAAAATGCCCAAATAAAAGAGAGTGACACTATCACATGGAGAATCAGCAAGTGGAAAAAAGGCTTGTATCAATACTATGCTGTCAATGGTTACACTCACTCTGAAAAACTGGTTGGCAGAAACTCCAAGACTAAATACTCAGCTAACCTATAACCCAGGTCATATCCCAGAGAAATGAGTGTACATGCCCATCAAAAAACATGAACAAGAATGTTCATAACTCAAATGTGGAAATGACAAATATCCTAGTCATACAATAGCCTACTACCTATAACGGTATGTGCAAAAAACCGGACAACAGTTCATATCGTTTGGCTCTATGTGTACAATGTTTAAGAGGCAAAACTAACCTAAGGTGAAGTCCAAATAGTGGTTACCAGGAGGTTCAGAATCGTGCAGAATGGAGCAGGCTGGATTGCTGTATTATCTTGTTCTGAGTTGTGATTAAACGCATATATGCATGGGGAGTCCCAGGTGGTGCAGTGGTAAAGAATCTACCTGCCAATGCAGGAGATATGGGTTTGATCTCTGGGTTAGGAAGCTCCTCTGGAGTAGGAAATGGCAACCCATTCCAGTATTACCTGGAAAATGCCAGGGACAGAAGAGCCTGGCAGGCTACAGCTGGACATGACAGAGACACACATACTCCTGGATTTTAAAAATTCTATTGATCTGTATTCCTAAGATCTATGTACTTCACTGTATGCATTACCATACTCTAATAAAAAATCGGGGGTACTTTTAAATTTCGTAAAACTGCAGTGAACTTTACCTAAAGGGATTTCAGTAACAGCTGCAATCCCCTTCATTTCCTCCTCGAAGGGACCAGGGAAGCTGCCAAGCAGACCAGGCTGAAAAACAAACACATTAACAATCATTCCACCTGAACTGTGGCTTTGAGATCTGCTTCTTTTACATATACTCTGTACTAGCCATTGTTGCCACAATAGGTGATCAAAGCTTATTTTTTTTGCCTAAGGGGTTAAAACCCCTGCTTTTTAAAAAATTGATTAATTTATTTTTGGCTTTGCTGGGTCCTCCTTGCTGCACTCGGGCTTTTCTCTAGTTGTGGCAAGCAGGGCTGCTCTCTAGGTGCAGTGCGAGGGTTTCTCCTTGCGGCGGCTTCTCTTGTTGTGGAGCATGGACTCTAGGTGCGGGGGCTAGAGCGGCAGCTGGAGCGGCTGTGGCCTGCAGGCTTAGCTGCCCCATGGCATGTTCATCCACAAACCATGTCTTTTATGAATACATTAACGAACAACGAACTGCCGAAATTTACCATGCTATTTTATGTCTTGTAATATTACCAAGGGCCAGAATTTTAAGTCCCTCTGAGGTTTGAACAGTAGTCTGAAATAAAAGCAAAGTTGTCCAAGTTCCTTAGAAGAGGCTGTCAAATTATGCCTTTAAATAAGTATAGAGCCTTTGCTGAAACATGTGTACATTTGGCCGTGTGTGTCTTTAACATTTATTGTAGGAGATAATATTTCTTACCAACTTTTGATCCACTAACTGTATAATTCTTCCACTTGGCACAAATGTATTTGTTATATTCTTCATGGAATTTATTATAACTTTCAGCTGAAAAATAAATTTAAAAATTGATTAGAGACATAAGGAAGTGTTGACATTTAACATTAATCTTGATATAGAAAAGTATTTGAAGACTATTTCAGAAAAGGGTTGTAATTAATGTACATCCATGTTTACTAAATGATTATCCCTGTTTTGTAAATCACAGTAATCATAATTGTCATTATGTCACACTGATCTGTATACCTAAGATCTGTGCACTT
>SJYQ01093258.1:116046-151359 GCA_006410935.1 Redunca redunca
AAGTTATGACCAACCTAGATAGTATATTCAAAAGCAGAGACATTACTTTGCTGACTAAGGTCCATCTAGTCAAGGCTATGGTTTTTCCTGTGGTCATGTATGGATGTGAGAGTTGGACTGTGAAGAAGGCTGAGTGCCAAAGAATTGATGCGTTTGAACTGTGGTGTTGGAGAAGACTCTTGAGAGTCCCTTGGACTGCAAGGAGATCCAACCAGTCCATTCTGAAGGAGATCAACCCTGGGATTTTTTTGGAAGGACTGATGCTAAAGCTGAAGCTCCAGTACTTTGGCCACCTCATTCGAAGAGTTGACTCATTGGAAAAGACTCTGATGCTGGGAGAGATTGGGGGCAGGAGGAGAAGGGGACGACAGAGGATGAGATGGCTGGATGGCATCACTGACTCGATGGATGTGAGTCTGAGTGAACTCCGGGAGATGGTGATGCACAGGGAGGCCTGGCGTGCTGCGATTCATGGGGTCACAAAGAGTCGGACACGACTGAGCGACTGAACTGAACTGAACTGAAGAGTAAATACAAGAATATAGATTGAGACTTCCTTGGTGGTACAGTAGTTAAGACTCTGCTTCCAATGGCAAGGGTGTGGGTTCAGTCCCTGGTCAGGGAACTAAGATCCCACATAAACGGATGTAGAGCTGAGTCACTCTGCTACATCTGAAACTAACACAGCATTGTAAATCAACCATATTTCAGTTTTTAAAAAATTTAAAAAAATGTAGATAGAGGGAGTTCCCTGGTTGCCTAGTGGTTAGGATTTTGGGCTTTCTGTGCTGTGGCCCAGGTTCAATCCCTGGTGGGGGAACTGAGATCCCAAACACCCCGTGGTGCAGCCAAAGGAAGAAGAAACTGTAGAAGAATGTTTATGACAACTAGGTTGGTTTATCACTTGTCAGGATCTGATATACTTATGAGGTAACTCTACTGTAAGAAATCTGCATCCTAAACCAGACTTTCAGGGCACAGGGCCGGGCCCCTTCATACTCTGGCCCTTCATCACCCCAGCCTCTGTGTACAGCCACACGCAACCACACGCTGTGCTCTCTCACCATTCATGCCTGCGCAAGCACCCGCCTTGCCTTCTGCCTATGAGGCCCGCTCTCCACCTTGTAAGCTTTTGGCTCCAACTTCTAAGATCCAGCTCAGATGTCTTTTTGGTGATGTCGTCATCTACTTGCCCTAGGAGAACAGCCACCCTCTCCGCTCTACTTCCACAGCACACGTACACATCTCCCTTGCTACCCTTCTGATGTGTACTGTAATTCTCTGTGCGTCTCTTCATGACCAGACTGTGTTCTTGAGGCGTGTGCAGAGCCCCCACGGAGGCCACCACTGAGGTAATGAAGGAATAAGACTGTTTTTAGGGAACATGGTTTAGTCTTAGCAGCAAAACAGAAATGGTTCTCAGTATAAAATGATTTTTAAAAATCTACACTGATTTATCATTCATTAGTTAGTCTCAAAATGCCAAGATGCATTCATTTTCTTTTTGCTGGAGACCCAATATTGGAAGAGAAAAAAAAATTGTTTTAACAAAGCATAAATTCACAGTAAAAGGAAGGTGAAGTAGGAAAGGAAACTACTAGCACTGTAGTTTGACCTCAGAAAATATATCTGCAGTAAATTTGTCTGGGAATGGAGATCTCACATCCTGTTTTAACTTTTGACCTCCCGGGAAGTGTATAAGGTAGTCTGACGTTACCCGACATTCAAACATTAATTGTCAAAATACCACAGCACGTTTCTCATATAAGTACTGTTTTGTTTATCATTTTCGGTTGAACTCATGAAAAAACAGCATTAAGTGTAAACTTAAATTTTCAAAGGCTATCATTAGAACTTAAGGTCCATTTCACATGATTGAAATATAAAATATTAGATATTAAATAGTATCGATTTGACAGTTCAGAATCAAACTAGCACAAGCTAATTTTCAAAGCCAATCAGTGTTCAGTAAGACTGACTGAGGGTGGTTCTTCTTATTCAGAAAAATTTCAGTCTCAGTCTTGAGTTCAGAAGTTGTAGTAAAACTGCACTGCTGACATCAGGGGCAGGGACAGTCAGGATACACAGCATCTATTTCTTATAAAACTCACACAAGTGAAAAATCTGTGAGAGCAAAAGAAGTTCATGGTTGGATAACAACAACATGATAGATTTAAGTATGTTCCACAAAGTACCTGCCAATCAACAATAAAATTAATAACTACAAGCTTTAAACATCTGGCATTTTCAGAAATTTTGTACATTTGTCCAACTAAGCTTTTTTCCTGCACCACCACTATTAATTGTTACATATCACAGCAGATTCCACTTCAGGTTTTAGGAACTACTAAATTCTCAAGTTCTCTGAAAACACCCTTGGCCTGCTGTTGCTTTATGCAGACTTTTCATAAAGACTAATTCCTTAGTTTCAAACTTGGCATTGGATGCTCTAATAAATATTGATAAGAGATAAGTGTCAAGAGTCAAGAAGATAACTGGGAATCATTTGCCTTGTTCTCTAGTTGATCCTGACGCTGCTGTTGAAGCCCCAGGCAGCAGCAGTCTTTGGCTGAAGGCTAAAAGAGTGTGAAACAAATTTTCTCCGGATACATTTCTTGTACTTCTGACATCAAATGTGATTTCATCAATTCATCTTTAGTAAACAGCTTTCCCTGCTTTGCTTATAAATAAGCTACCTGGAGATTTACTTTGGGTGTAGCCTCATTTTACTTTTTAAAATTTGTCAATAAATTCTACGGTGATGAGATACTTTACCTGTTGTTTTCTGATCACTTTTTCCCCTAGGAACTGGGAACACTGTGATGTCTGCGTGGTCTTGCAATGTCAACATACACTGTATTCTTTGAATACAACTCTAGCGTCACTGTGTAATAAACACAATGCTCTGCCAGCTAATTATCAAGAAAATCCATATTCTGCTTGGCCTCATGAGCACATCTGAATTCCATTTTCCTTGTTATGATGTGATAGGCTTAGCCTCATAGTTTTCTCAAGGATTAAAATAACATGATGCATCAATTCACGTGACACTTAGATGCAGCCGAGCTGTAACTGCATAGGCGCCATTCGAAACACAGGTAACAGCACTGAAAGCCGAACAAGGCTTTCAGGAACAAGCCGGCTGCTCTTCAGGAACACGCCATCTGCTCCTGTCCTGAAGCAGCCACAGCCAAAACACAAACAAGAACACCTGTAGGCCAGTACAGCTCAGTGTATGGACCCTGACGTGCAAGCTTCACGTAATTTTGACACGTCATGAAATATTAATCTTCTTTTGATTCCCTCACAACACTTTTTCCATTTGTACCCTCTTAAATTTTATTTTGTTTTTTAACTAGTTTTATATTGGAGTAGAGCTGATGAACAACATTGTGATAGCTTCAGGTGGACCGCAAACGGACTCATCCATACACATACACATACCCTTTCTCCCCTAGAGCTTCCCTGGTGGCTCAAATGGTGAAAACACCTGCCGGCAATGTAGGAGGCCTGGGTTCAATCCCTGGGTCAGGAAGATCCCCTGGAGAAGGGAACGGTTACCCACTCCAGTACTCTTGCCTGGAGAATCCCATGGACAGAGGAGCCTGGCGGACTACAGTCCATGGGGTTGCAAAGAGTCAGACACGACTGAGTGACTAACACTTTGACTTTCCCCCTCCCCCTAGCTTCTGAAGGACATAAAAACTATCCCCAGTTCGCAGACCTTACAAAAACAGGGGCCAGACCAGCACTCAGGGTACTGACATCCAAACCAGCTGCTCTTGCTAGACGATTTCTTCAGTTTCGGTCAAGGCAAACCCTCCGAGGTGGTATGAAAGTGTTAGTCGCTCAGTTCCGTCTGACTCTTGGCAGCCCCATGGACTGTAGCTCTACAGGCCCCTCTGTCCATGGAATTCTCCAGACCAGAGTACTGGAGTGGGTTGCCAGCCCTTCTCCAGGGATCTTCCAGGCCCAAGGATCAAACCTGGGTCTCCCCCATTGCAGGCTGATGCTTCACAGTCTGAGCCACCGGGGAAGGTGGCATGTGTGTGTGAAAGAGAGGCAGAAGGTGGAGAGACACTGTGTGGGTTTAGTGTTTTGCTCAGCTGCAGTGCCATATGCAAGTCTGGATGCAGAGGCTGGGATAGGGGTTGTCGTCTATTTACTGGCCCCTCAACTGAACTCTCCTTTTGTCTTCATTATTCTTATTCTCTGGAATAAATGCTACTCCGAGCCAGGAACCTCTCTGGGATCTCCTTTCCTCATAACACCTTTGTCCACTTTTTTCATCAGTCAAAACTCCTGCAAGGGTTTTCCTTGGTGTATATATATAGAATGGAATACTTACTCAGCCATGAGAATAAACTAGTGGTTACCAGTGGGGAGAGAAGGTGGGAGGGCAATCTAGGGGCAGGAGATTAAGAGTCACAAGCTATTAGGCATAAAATAAGCCACGATGATGAACTATACAGTATGAGGCAAATAATATTTATAATAACTATAAATGGAGTATAACCTTTAAAAATTGTAAGTCACGATATTACACACCTATAACTTAAATAATATTGTACATCAACTATACTTCAATAAAATCATAACTATGGAAATAAGAAGGATAGGAAAATAAAGGTGGGAAACTTTCTCCCAGAATAGACAGAAAAAATTATATAGAAAATACAGGAGGGAAAAAAAAAGAGAGATTTAGAGCATCAATGCATGGACTCCAACATCTGATTAACCGGATTTCCAGAAAGAGAGCAGAGATAATAAAGAGGGGAAAGTAATGAAAGAGATAATGTAAGAATAATTTCTACAGCTGAAAGGAGATGAGTCCCCAAAATGAGAAGGCTTACTGATTATTTGAAATAATGACTGAATACAAGCGCCTTCAGTGAGACACATCATTGAGATATTTCAAAAGGTAAAGGATATTGGGACTTCCCTGGTGGTCCAATGATTAAGAATCCACCTTGCAATGCTGGGGACATGGGTTCCATCCCTGGTTGGGGATCTAAGACCACACAGGCCACAACTACTGAGCCTGCAAGCTACAACTAGAGAGCCTGTGCACAGCACAGTGTTTGCTTCTGAGATGGAAATTCTAATTCGAAAAGATACACGTGCCTTAAGGCTGACAGCAGCACATTTACAACAGGCAAGACGTGGAAGCAACCTAAGTGTCCATCAACAGGAAAATGGGTAAAGAAGATAAGATATGGAATATTACTCAGCTATAAAAAGGAATGAACTTTTTTCCATCTGCAGTGACATGACCCAGAAATAATCATACTACGTGAAGTCAGTCAGAAAGACAAAGATGAATATCATGGTATCACTTATATGTAGAATATAAAAAATAATACAAATGAATCTACTTACAAAACAGAAACAGACTCATAGACATAGAAAACAAATTACAGTTACAAAAGGGAAGAGGGAAGGGTGTAGGGAAGGATAAGTTAGGAGTACAGGATTAACAGACACAAGCTACTATATATAAAATAGGTAAGCAACAAGGATTTATTATATAATATAGAGAATTATATTCAATATCTTATAATAACCTATAATGGAAAATAATCTGAAAAAAATATATGTATAACTGAATCACTTTGCTGTACACCTAAAAACATAAAACTGTAAATCCATTACACTCCAAAAAAAAACAGAAAACACAACAACACAACAAAAAGTTTGCTTCCAGAGAAGAGGGATGGGGCAGAAGGAAAGAGCCAGAGATGGCTGCTTTTCATCATAAAGCTCTCTGTATTATTCAATTTCCTTTAACTATGTACACTCTGATACACATTTTAAAATATAAAATTAAAAACCTGCATAATTTCAGCTATATTATGTGGAGGGTTTTCAGAGACTGATTCCCTGACATGATTTTAGGTATTTTTAACTGTTATTATCTAAAATTATTTTAAAACAGTGACAACTGCAATGGAGGGCAGGGTACTCTAAATCCTTATTTAGAGAAATGTTAAGTGTCCTTGAAAATGGACACTGAAAAGCAGCACTCTACTTAAGAACTCAAACTACAAATTTTCCACACACATCACTTAAAAAGAAGGGCATTGAGAAATGTAACTCTTAGCTCATTCTAACTTACTCACAAGATTCTTCTAAATGTCAGCCCTTCAGGTGAGTAAAAAATGTGATCTGATTCACAGAAATCAAATTTATGGCCCTTTTACTACATTTTAAGTGTTCAGGAACTTTAGGGTCATGTGCTGGATGTAAGGCCCAGCTCCGTCAGGGACTAACCGAGGCCCAGTGGCAGCCCCAGCCCAGGCTTCCCTGCTTACTCTCCTAGCTCCCACAGAGATAAGAATAAAGCCTCAATTTATTTCCTAATAGGGAATAACCTGTATTTCCTTCAGGGCTTTTTCAACTCAGTGAGTAAATGAAATGTAAGGAGGCTCATCTTTCCTAGTAATTATATCTGCATGACTTGGGTTCCAAAGCCAATAAACGAGAAGGCAATGCTTCTCTGTCAAATATTATGAAAGAGTTCAACCTACTCCAGAAGTAAGAGAGTAAGTAACCCAGTCATCACACATGCAGGAGGCTGATAAGCCACTGTACCATGATAACCCTGGTAGCGATAAATAAACACTGAAATATACAGACATGAAATCTGCATGGAATTTGGCTGTTAAGAGTAAAGGGTAAATGTCATTGTAATTTTTAATGGTAACAGCCACCAGATCAGGGTATTTCAGGTGGACATCAAGTGCTGTCACCAAAGTCATTTTTAAATTTTTAATTAATTTTTTTATTGAAGTAGAGTTGATTTTACATTATTATATTAGTTTCAGGTATACAGCATAATGATTCAAATTTTTATCGATTATATTCCATTTAAAGTTATTATAAAATACTCACTTTATTCCTTGAACTGTACACTATGTCCTTGTAGCTTATTTAATTTACACATAGTAGTTTGTATCTGTTAATCTCCTACCTCCAATTTGCCCACCTCTTTCTCTCCACTGGCAACCACTAGTTTGCTCTCTGTATCTGTGAGCCTGTTTCTGTTTTGCTATATTCATTTATTTATTTTTTAGATTCTTCATACCCTACTCCAGTACTCTTGCCTGGAAAATTCCATGGAAGGAGGAGCCTGGAAGGCTGCAGTCCATGGGGTGGCTGAGGGTCGGACATGCCTGAGCGACTTCACTTTCACTTTTCACTTTCATGCATTGGAGGAAATGGCAACCCCCTCCAGTATTCTTGCTTAGAGAATCCCTGGGACGGGGGAGCCTGGTGGGCTGCCGTCTATGGGGTTGAACAGAGTCGGACACGACTGAAGTGACTTAGCAGTAGCAGCATATAAGCAATAATCTACGGTATTTCTCTTTCTGACTTATTTCACTAAGCACAATACCCACTAACAGCAGTAATTTTAAACAAAAAAAAATTAAATTTGGGGTAGAATGAAGACAGTTACATTCTCACTGTCAAGGGAAACTTCTACAAAGAAAGACAGCTTCAAAATCTATGTGTAGACTTGAAATAAAATTACAGTGAGCTCACTTGTTATTTACAGATTCTTACTATCTCCAAATTTAACTATACAAGATTTTAATAACCGATAGCTTTAATAAGGTAGGCAAAAATTTAAACAAATGATAGGTAAAGAATGAAACTAGATGATAGGGAGTGATATTAGGTAGTCTGCATGGTATACTGTGTTACTTTGTCAAAGGGTTAAAAAACACAACTAATTTAAAACCTCAGTCTCTCTCTGTGTGCTCTCTCTCTCATTTTTGCTTCCTAAAGCCAAAGGAAGTGGTGAAAATGTCTGTAAAATGTTTTGTAAATACTTCCTGGGTCAGCAAATTCTCTAATTATTTTGGCTATTTGATAAGAACTTGAGACTTTTTGAAATTCCTCAGTTGTAATGTCCTCCCCACTCACTAAAAAAAAAAACAAAAACAAAAACACAACTAACTATAGAGCTACTTATTTACATAACTATATTTAGGAAAATCACATATAAACTGAAAATTCTTCCATTAGTAACCCGACTGCCCCATGCCTAAAAGAAATGACACCTTGTCCAGCTCCCTAAAATATGAGCCCTTCCAGATGAGAACCTCAATGAAATGCGTGCTTCTAAGACTGTACTAAAGAATCCAGAAAGCCTTCAAGTGCTTGTCTTATTCACATAATCAGATAAAGGCAATGAAAGAAATTATATAGCGCACACCAGAGTTCTTACCTTTGGAAAAGAAAGCTGAACAATTCCAGCAAGGCAATTTCAATTCAATTCTTTAATTCACCAACAACTAGTTTCTAAATAAGAACTGTGTCTTAAGATGTTCTCTACGTATGACAGTGCAGACACATTCAACACGTTCCTGAACAAGAAAAGGCCTGTTTCTTGCATAAATAACAAACTCAAATGAGCATGCAAAAATTTTCACTTGTTTTCTGACCTTTGATGGGATGGTACCTTATTAAACTGTGGTTATTTAGACAGAATGTGAACAAACTCTTCCTAAGGGCAGAGATCTCCAGCGTCTGGAACACAATCTGGCACAGAGCAGGGGAGTAGTATGTGTTGACTAAGCAAACAGATGGTACCTGTGTATGTCTTCCTTTAAAGTACTGGGGTAAAGGTAAATGCAGTACAATAAAGCTGGCCGGACCAGAGAGGGTTTCTGTAATTTGGGAAGACTCTGCAAATCAATGCTAAGAGCTGATACAGTGCCTAACGTTCACAATATGTGTTACTCACTTCAGAAGCTGATGGATAAAAGCAAGCTTGATTCAGCAATTCACTACGGAGCCAGTGTGGTTAATTTTCACACAGTTTTAGGAATCTGCTTAGATTTATTACTGAGAACCCATCTGCCAACGCAGGAGACATGAGACAAGGGGTTCAATCCCTGGGTCGGGAAGATCCCCTGGAGGAGGGCATGGCAACCCATACTCCAGTATCCCTGTCTGGGGAATCCCATGGAGAGGAGCCTGGCGGGCTACAGTCCATGGGGCCACATAGTTATACCAGCTGAGGTGACTTAGCACACAGGCACAGTCTGATTCCTTTCCTTCTGATTACTCCATAGGCTACTGCAATCTATTTTCGGCTCCCAACACTGCTCCAGACAAGGTGACCAACGACATCTCAGCGCCAAGCACAACGGACGCTAGACATCCTCCTGGCCTTCAACACATGTGATCTCTCCTGCTCTCTCCCCAAGCTCCCCTAACACTTGCACTTCAGTTCTGGCCACTGCTCTCACTTTGCCTGTTCTTCTCTGCCTGACATATACATGTCCCTAGGCCTCTTCTTTTCTTCTCTCCTATCTGCTCGATGTTCACCCTGCTTCATTGGGTTTCAAACAATATGCCTACGACTCTCAATACCCTCTCCTGAGCTCCAGTCCCAAATGCCTGCTGGAAAGTTCAGTATCATCTGAAATTTGACGTAACCAGGGTGAAAATGATCTTCATTCTTCCCTTCCCCTGTTCCTACCTAACGATGCCATCGTTCACCCAGCTGAGCACCAGAAAGGTGCCTGTCCCTCACCCCATCTGACTCTTCCTTCTGCTCATTCTACCTTCGAATCTTCTCTGGAACCATCCACTTCTTTCTTTTTCCACTGGCACAACCCTCCTGAAAGTCACTCAGTTTTCTCCCTTAGTCTGCTCATAGCTACCTTACTTACGCCTTTCCAATCCAAACTGATCTTTTGAAAGTGAGAAATTTATCACATCTTGTTTAAAACCAGTCAACAGCACCCTGTGCTTTTTAGGATAAATTGAAAAATCCTTAGTAAAGTCTACAAAGCACTGATGGGTCATCTCCATCTCCCCCTCTAGACTTTTCTTGCACCATTTCTGTCACCAGTATCTTTTAAAATGTTATAAAATTTTTTATTGAGATAATATTGGTCCATAAAATTATGTAAGTTACCAGTGTATAACATTATATATCTACTTCTGAATCTTGCTGTTGTTGAGTCATTAAGTCGTGTCTGACTCTTTGTGACCTTGTGGACTGTAGCCCACCAGGCTCCTCTGTCCATGGAATTTCCCAGGCAAGAATCCTGGAGTGGGTTGCCATTTCCTTTTCCAAATCTTCCCAACCCAGGGATCGAACCCACATCTCTGGCACTGGCAGGCAGAGTCTTTACCCCTGAGCCCCCAGGGAAGCCCCTACTTCTGTATATATCACAAAACTTTGTTTCCATCCATCACCATTGGGTTGATCCCCTTTATCCAGTTCTCCTTCCCTCTGCCCTTTTTCCCCTCTGGTAACCACTACTCTGTTCTCTGCATCTACATGCTTGTTTTTGTTTGGTTTGTTCATTTATTTTGTTCGTTTTTATATTCCATATGTGAATTAATCATATGGTATCTGTCCTCTGATTTATTTCATTCAGCATAATACCTTTAAGATTTATACACATTATCATGCATGGCAAGATTTCATCTTTTTATGGCTAAGTAGTATTCCACTGCATGTCTGTGTGCGTGCACAAGTGTGTGTGTGTGTGTGTGTGTGTGTGTGTGTGTGTGTGAGACAGAGAGGGAGGGGGAGAGAGAGAGAGAGGGAGAGATTTTTATCCATTCATCCATTAATGGGCACTTAGGTTGTTCTCGTATCTTGGCTACTGTAAATAATGCTTCAACGAACATGGGAATGCAAATTTCTTTTTGAATTTGTGTTTTCATTTTCTTTGGATAAATACCCATAGATGGGATAGCTTGTCACCATCACCTTTTTATTTTTTAACTTTTTTGTGACTGTCTTCCTTTTTTTAATTTTTAATTGAAGGATAATTGCAATATTCTGGTTTCTGCCATATATCAACACGGATCAGCCATAGGCATACATACGTCCCCTCCTTCTTGAGCCTCCCTCCCATCTCCCATTCCGTCCCACCCCTCTGGGTTGTCACAGAGCCCAGGACTGAGTTCCCTGGGTCATACAGCAAATTCTCACCAGCCGTTTCATGTATGTTAGTGTGTATGTTTCCATGCTACTCTCTCCATTCGGCCCACCCTCTCCTTTGCACTCACACCTGCCATGTCAGTAAGTCTGTTCTCTATGTCAGCACCTCCACTGCCGCCCTGCAAATAGGCTCATAGTACTGTCTTTCCAGATTCCTTATACATGTATTAACATACGATATTTGTTTTTCTCTGACTTCCTTCACTCTATATAGTAGGTTCTAGGTTAACCCACCTCATTAGCACTAACTCAAGTGTGTTTCTTTTTATGGCTAAGTAGTATTTCATTGTATATATGCGCTGCAGCTTCTTTATCCATTCATCTGTCAATGGATGTCTAGGTTGCTTCCATGTCCTAGCTATTGTAAATAGTGCTGCAATGAATACTGGGGTACATGTGTCTTTTTCTATTATGGTTTTCTCAGGCTATAAGCCTGGTACTGGGATTGTTGCATCATATGGTAGTTTTATTTCTAGTTTTTAAAGGAATCTCCATACTGTCTTCCATGGTGGCTGTATCAATTTCCATTCCCACCAACAATGTAAGATAGTTCCCTCTTCTCCACACCCTCTCCAGCATTAATCATTTGCAGAATTTTTTATGATGGCAATTCTGACTTGTGAAGTGATATTTCACTGTAGTTTTGATTTGTATTTCTCTAATAATGAGTGAATTTTGATTTGCATTTCTCTAATAATGGTTTTTCTAGTAGTCATGTATGGATGTGAGAGTTGGACCATAATTAATTAGTGATGCTGAGCATCTTTTCATGTGTTTATTAGCCATCTGTATGTCTTCTTTGGAGACAGGTCTATTTAGGTCTTTTGTCCACCTTTGGATTGGGTTGTTTTTCTGTTATTGAGATGCATAAGCTGCTTGTATATTATAGAAGTTAATCCTTAGTTGTTTCATTTGCTACTATTTTCTCCATTCTGAGGGTTGTCTTTTCACTTTTAGTTTCCTTTGCTGTGCAAAAGCTTTTAAGTTTAATTAGGTCCCACTTGTTTATTTTTGTTTTTATTTCCATTATTCTAGGAGGTGGGTCATAGACAATCTCACTGTGATTTATGTCATACAGTGTTCTGCTTATGTTTTCCTCTACTATTATCTCTTAATAGAATCAAAGAATAACTCAAGAAGACCTTAAAATACACCATACTCTGAAAAGCCTCAAAAAAACAGAACAAAATTCACAGATGTTCCAAATCCAATGATTTCTGTTTTGGCTTCTAGTTCCCACTATCATATTTATCAAAAGCAGTTCTGAGATATGTTTTGTAACTCTGTGGCAACAGTTTATCATAGAGTGATTCAAAATGAAAACCTGCTTATTCTTGTCAAAAGACGAGTCACTGAACTTTTGCGAAGTTCCCCAAATCCTCTCAGCCAGTGGCTCCCAGATTTTCCAGATCAGTTAAGAAACTGAGAGGGGCCCAGCACAGGGGAGTCCCAATTTTTTCTCGAAAGTGAAAATATTAAACAAAAACAATTCACACACATAAAAGAAAGAACATTTTTAACAAGAAAACTGAACACCTGCAATCAGAATAAAAGCTAACATTCTAATTTAATAATGTTATGGCCTATTTTTTCTCATTTCATTAAAGATTTGTGAAAGCAGTTTCCCAAACTGACACCAGAGGCTGGACTAGACTTTGATAACCACTGTTTGAGATAAAAACTACTAAGTTCATGGAGCATGTGTGCGTGCTCAAACATGTCTGACTCTTCGTAACACCCCACCGACTGTAGCCTGCCAGGCTCCTCTGTCCATGGATTTTCCAGGCAAGAATACTGGAGTGGGTTGCCACTTCCTTCTCCAGGGGATCTTCCCAACCCAGGGATCAAATCCACATCTTCTGCATTGGCAGGTGAATTCTTTACTAGTGAGCCACCTGGGAAGCCCAGATTCATGGAGGGGCTATTTATTTTCTTGTTCTAAAAATACCTTTTAAAGTAATTTTGCTTAAGTACTGAGAAAGAAAATAAAAAGCATTCTCTGACATTTAAAACTGTTCTGAGGTTCACACCTAGACCTCTCAGTATTAGCACTTGCTGATCTGACACTCAAAAGCCAGGCCATTTTTGTTCTCCTGTTAGACATAATCGACCTCACAATACCTACCTCATCGAAGGTTAATCTGAGGCACGATAAAATCATACAAAGCAAGCCCACTTCGTGACTCTGTCTAAGCTCAGACAAAAAAAGACAAGGGTACCTTGCAACTCACAAAACACGAAAGACCCTCTTCTATTGCAAAACAAATGACATTCTTCACTCAGTCATAGTGTTGCCTCACTTTCTAAAAGCATCTGATCTAGAGCATCTGATTCCTTAGACCTGACCCTGAAACACACTAAATCCAAATTATAAACCAGGTTTCACCTAATGCCCTTTTTCTGAAAGACCCCAGAGTTGCCCATGGTGAGCATTCTCATTCACTGTGGAATAATAAAACCAAGGTTTTTCAACTATAGGCATGTTTCCTGGGGTCTTTGGCTGAAAGCACTGACAGTATCAAAGTATAAAATTCTTTAAAAATTCTCATAATCCCCACCATTTTACAGCAAATTAATCCACTACCCACATTAAAGCAGACTAATTTTATTTTTCCTTATATCCTCTAACCCATGCCCACTGTGTATTTTTCTCTTACTGAAATCACTGTGCAAACCATTTTGTTTTCTGCTTTTACTTGCTTTATCTTGTGTCACTTTTGAATGGCTGAATACTACGTCACTATGATTTTATTCTTAAAGCACTTCTCCATAGAGAAATAAAAGAATAAAGGAGGCGAATGCACACCTTGCTTGCAATATCAATATCCTACTTAACCCGTCAAGAGCAGCCTTTTCTAGTCAGTCTTAAGTCACATGCACCCAAGTTCCTATTTATCCGATCTGTCGACAAAGGAAAATGCAGTCTTACGGTGTTTTGAGAACAGAATTATGCAAAAGCACCAGACTGAGTGTCCAGAGGCTGTTGTCACGCACCCGAAAACTGTTAACAGAGTGACCTCTGGCTCGTCACTGACTCACTCGGCGACTACTTCCTCCTTTGCAAAGAATGAAACTGGTCCCACATTTACTCTTGCAATCATCAAGTCTGTGTTCCTGCTACTTCTCTGAGGGGGAAAGAGCCACAGGTCTGGTGGTCACTTGACTCGGGTTGGCCTGGACTACTCNGCTATCTAGGTTGGTCATAACTTTCCTTCCAAGGAGTGTCTTTTAATTTAATGGCTGCAATCACCATCTGCAGTGATTTTGGAGTCCAAAAAAAATAAAGTCTGACACTGTTTCTACTGTTTCCCCATCTATTTCCCATGAAGTGATGGAACCAGATGCCATGATCTTCGTTTTCTGAATGTTGAGCTTTAAGCCAACTTTTCCACTCTCCTCTTTCACTTTCATCAAGAGGCTTTTTAGCTGCTCTTCACTTTCTGCCATAAGGGTGGTGTCATCTGCATATCTGAGGTTATTGATATTTCTCCCGGCAATCTTGATTCCAGCTTGTGCTTCTTCCAGTGCAGCGTGTCTCATGATGCATGTAAGTTAAATAAGCAGGGTGACAATATACAGCCTTGACGTACTCCTTTTCCTATTTGGAACCAGTCTGTTGTTCCATGTCCAGTTCTAACAGTGATAGAAGCAAAGTCCGATGCTATAAAGAGCAATATTGCATAGGAACCTGAAATGTTAGGTCCATGAATAAAGGCAAATTGGAAGTGGTCAAACAGGAGATGGCAAGAGTGAACGTCGACATTCTAGGAAAGAAAATCATAGAAATGTTCATTAATTCAAACAATATTTACTGTCCACCTGCAGTGTGCCAATCATTTCTCCAGACACGTGATAAGCTGAGAACAAAAAGACATAAGGCTCCTCCCTCATGAGGCTTACATTCTAGATGAGAAATGGACAATAAACATCAAACCCAAGGAAATGTACATAGGATGTTGTTTTTGTTCAGTTGCCAAGTCATGTCTGATTCTTTGTGACCCTGTGGATTATAGCCCATCTGGCTCCTCTGTCCATGGAATTCTCCAGGCAAGAACACTGGAGTGGGTTTCCATATCCTTCTCCAGGGGATCTTCCTGACCCAGGGATTGAACCCACCTGTCCTGCATTGGCAGGTGGATTCTTTACCACTGAGTCACCTGGAAAACCCCTACATAGGATGTTAGAGGGTAATAAACGTTACAGAGAAAAAGCAGAGTGGTGGGGAGGGAGTGGGTTGAGAGTAGGAAGAGTCACAATTTAAGTAGAATGGACAGGACAGGGGCTTCCCAGGTGGTGCTAGTGGTAAAGAATCCACCTGCCGATGAAGGAGACCTTAAGAGACACAGGTTTGATCCCTGGGTTAGGAAGCTCTCTTGGAGTAGGAAATGGCAACCAACTCCAGTATTCTGGCCTGGAAAATTCCCTGGACATAGGAGCCTGGTGGTCTACAGTCCCTAGGGTTGCACAGCGTCTGACAGGACTGAAGTCAGTTAGCATACAGGGACAGGAAAAGTATTATTGAGAAAGTGATATTTGAGCAGAGATTTGAAGGAGGTGAGGAGTTAGTTTTGTGGATGGCTAGGGAAGAGTATTTCAGGCAGAGGAAGCAGCCTGAGCAAAGGGTTAACAGAATGTGCCTGGTATGTTTGGCTGTAGCAAGGAAGTCAGTGTGGGTAGAGCAGAAGGAAGAGGGTTAAAAAAGTGGGTGAAATCTGAGAGGTCTGGAGGGTAGGGCAGATTATATAGGTCATGAGCTATTATGTTGTGTAAATAGGTTGATTTATCTTGGACCTTAGAATAAGTCTACAAAAAAAGAGGAAAAAAAGTAGAGGATTCCCATCTTTTATATAAATGGCTATTTGATTTGAAATCATCTCTTTTTTTTGCATTTTATGCAAAAATTCAGGTTTTATTTTTACTTATTCTTGGTGGGAGCTGATATCAGGAACTGAAAGGCAAGCAGTAGTAACTTTTGTTTTCTACCTCCTAGCCGAATAAAAATACACATAATGTGGTATTTTCATTAGGCAAGACTTTTTATGTTTCACATTAGAATACACTACTCTTTTTTGAATAAAATGACCCAGTTACTAAGGAAACCATCTTTGGAGGAAGTGCTTAACAAGCGTATTTTATTTGAATCAGGGGCTTACCTCATAGCTCAGTTGGTAAAAATCTGCCTGTATTGCAGGAGACCTGGGTTCGATTCCTGGGTCCGGAAGATCCTCTGGAGAAGGAAATAGCAACCCACACGTGTATTCTCACCTGGAGAATCCCATGGACAGGGGAGCCTGGCAGCCTACAGTCCATGGGGTCGCAAGAGTTGGACACAACTTAGTGACTAAACTACTATTTAAATAAATCCTCCAGTAGGAAATGGAGAATTCATTGCCTTTACTTAGAAGAAGGCTGTGTAAGTAATTACATGTCACGTTTATTTGTGCCACTCACTGCTCACTGCATTTCCTTATTGGAAACATTTTATTTCCACATCACAGTTCATAGAATTCAGGTTTCAGAATTCTGTATCTCCTTTGGCTTACTTCTCTCTTGATTCCATTCAGGCTTTATTAATGGTTCGCTTCATATCATCTCCATCTTTGTAAATTTTCTTTAGAACGTTCATTCATTCCTCACTAGGATCTGTTTCAATGTCATAGGAGGTCTAATCTTTCTCTTTGCGTTTTTTTTTCAACCTGAGTCAGGTAGTTCCATTGTGTGTTTTCTGCTTTCTTTATGTAGATAAGAACTGTATCTGTCTTGACCTTTTTTGAACTGCCTTCCACAGAGATAGGTTTTAAGAGATTGTTCATAATCATGGAGTAACTCTTCCCATTTAAATTCTTTGTGGAAAGATCAAATGACCTCTCTGTGAAATGTACCTGCATGTTCTCAGTGGGCACTTGATGAACTCCAGTGAAGTTAATGTAGGTTTTCATACACTTGTCTGACTGATCCCATCCGTAATGACTGAATTTCACGGTATATGCTGTTTTAATAAGGGCCACCACAGCAGCTAGCTTGTCGTTTTCTAAAAGTTTTGCTTACTTCTGTGATTTCTGCTGCATCTTGTTTTTTATTTCTGTCTCAATCTTGGGTTTCTCAGCTGTGAGGGGATCAGATACTCTTTTTCTGGTGGCTTTTTCCAGCGGCACTTTCAGCTCTTCTAGATCTTTCTGTAGGTATTCCTAATTGAAGCCATGGTTGGGCTGCAGTAGGCAAGACCCTGGCTGCAGTGGCACAGGGACAAGAACAGGAAATGCCACCCTGAACATGCTCACCCTGAGCACAGATTGCACTGGCCTTGATCATTCATCTTTTTAAAAAATTTTTTTATCAAATAGAAGATTCTTTAAATTCTGTGGTGCTTTATAATTTTCAAAAATTACACATACATGATTTCATATAATTCCATTATTGCCCCTCCCCTTTCACTTCTCCCCAGCTGGTAACCACTAGTTTGTTTTCAATATCTTTGAGTCTACTTTTTTGTTTGTTAACTAGTTTGTTTTATTTTTCAGATTCCACAATATGAGTGATAGCATACAGTATTTTGTATTTCTCTATATTATTTCACTAAGGATTGTGCTTTCCAAGTCCATCCATTTTACTACAAACGGCAAAATTTCCTTCTTTTATATGGCTGAGTAGTATTACATTGTATATATTTATATACCACTACTTCTTTATCTATTCATCCTGATAGACACAGGTTTCTTCCATACCTTGGTCATTATAAATGATGATGCTATAAAGATAGGACAACATGTATCTTTTCCATTTCTGTTTTTTGGATATATACCCAGGAGTGGAATTTCTAGGTCATATCAGTTCAGTTCAGTCACTCAGTTGTGTCTGAATCTTTGTGACCCCATGGACTGTAGCATGCCAGACCTCCCTGTCCATCGCCAACTCCCAGAGTTTACTCAGACTCATGTCCATTGAGTTGGTGATGCCACCCAACCATTTCATCCTCTGTCATCCTCTTCTCCTGCCTTCAGTCTTTCCCAGCATCGGGGTCTTTTCAAATGAGTCAGTTCTTCCCATCAGGTGGCCAAAGTATTGCAGTTTCAGCTTCAACATCAGTCCTTCCAATGAATATTCAGGACTGATTTCCTTTAGGATGGACTGGTTGGATCTCCTTGCAGTTCAAGGGACTCTCAAGAGTCTTCTCCAACACCACAGTTCAAAAGCATCGATTCTTAGCCGCACGGCTTTCTTTATAGTCCAGCTCTCACATCCATACATGACCACTGGAAAAACCATAGCTTTGATTAGACGGACCTTTGTTGGCAAAATAATGTCTGCTTTTTAATATGCTGGTTGCAGCTTTTTTTCCAGCGAGCAAGCGTCTTAATTTCATGGCTACAGTCACCATCTGCAGTGATTTTGGAGCCCGAGAAAATAAAGTCTGTCACTATTTCTCCATCTATTTGCCATGAAGTGATGGAACCAGATGCCATGATCTTAGTTTTTGGAATGTTGACATTTAAACAAACTTTTTCCCTCTCGTCTTTCACTTTCATCAAGAGGCTCTTTAGGTCATATAGTAGTGACCTAAAAATAGAACTACTCTATTTTTAGTTTTTGGAGAAACTGCCATACTGTTTTCCACAGTGGCTTCAACAATTTACATCCCCACGAACAGTGTACGAGGGTTTCCTTTTCTCCACATCCTTCAAGATCATTTATCTTAAATACTACTGAGAGCACTTTAAACATGTTACCAGGGACTTCCCTGGTGGTCCAGTAGTTAAGAATCTGCCCTGTAATGTTGGGAACTAAGATCCCACATGCCATGAAGCAACTAAGACTGTGTGACAATGAAAGATCTCACATGATGCTACTAAGACCCAGCACAGCCAAATAAATAAATACTTAAAAAACACATCACCAAGCACATTTCCTTTTTCCTTACAAGAGGATGTTAATTGCTCGTTAGACAGTCTGGCAAAATCAGAATCTTTATGCAAAAGATTGATGTCAATTGGCATAATATTCTTAGACATGCTTTTCATATAACTTTGCATTTAACTCTCAATATTATATACCTTTGCTTCTGTTTTCAGACAAAATTTAAATCAAGTTCCCTAAAATTATGCCGTTTTATACATTTTTAAAATTATACCTACATCTTTTTTCTTAGCTTTCTCGATTTTTCAGTACTAGATACAGAAGGAAGACCAAGGCAAATTGCAGCCATATGAAACTTCACTGTGCTTTATGGCACACTGACATATTCATAGAAATGGTATTTAAGTGTACAAATGATTATGTTGGAAAGGGTGGTTCAAATATTATCTACACAGCAAGCATCAAGAATAAGACTCGGATAACCTGTTTAGTATGAAGAGTCAGCATCAGTAATCGAATTGTTTATCAGAATAGCTGAAGTTCTTGGCAAGCTGTGGACTTTTTCTAATCTCTTACCTAACATTCCTGGGTTCCTGAGGTGGAGACTTGATTTAAAATCATTGCAGCTTAACTACCCAATCCTGAATGAAATCTATCACATATAACATATTATCCAGAACAGGTATGACTTGATTTAATAAAGCTGAATATTCAGAGGTTTGCACTAAAAAAGCAAGAAATATGGAAATAACGTTCCATTTTAAAAAAAGCAAAAACATTTTACCGGAAGTATTTACCAATGAGTTGCTTAATTAATTTTAAAAAAGTATATCTAAAATGTAATCTGAGTTTCAAAACTTTGATTTTTGTCCATATTTTCAGGAAGAAATCTAAAGAAAGATGAAACAGATGGAAATCAGAAGTCTTGCAAAACTGTTACATGATTCCTTCCCTCCAGCAGTTTTCTTTATCACACTAAATAAGATTAATTGCTTTATATGTTTTGCTTTTATATAGAAAAACATGTCAAATTATTACCTTTAATTCAAAGGTATAATGATATGTTATTCTATTATAAAACTATAAGTGCTCCCATTTAATCTAATTGTCCCCACATATAATGTCAAAGTCAAATAGTTATCTTAATTATCCCTCACTTTGCACTTACCTTTCTGTTTCTCTGTGAAACGTTTTTGATGTCTTGTTGAGCCCCTGACACCACAGGCATGTGAGAATCTGAAGAGTCACTTTACAAAAAAGTCCTTCTGTCTCTTTCTGCTTTCTTTGATAAGACATATGATTCTGACCTGAGAATTATTATTATCATTTTTAGTTATTTATTTGGCTGTGTTGTGTCTTAGATGTGGCACGTGGGATCCTCTAGTTGCAACTTGCATGCTCTGGACCCCACTGGCTCAGTATTTGTGGCTTGTGGGTGTAGTTGCCCCGAGGCATGCAGGATCTTCGCTCCCAGACTGGGGATCCAACCTGCATCCCCTGCACTGGAAGGTGGATTTGTCAATTCAGTTCAAATCAGTAATCCTTAAATACATCTTTTATTGTTGTTCTGACTTCATATTCCTGCATAGTTCCATTTTACATCAGTTCAATTCAGTTCAGTCGCTCAGTTATGTCTGACTCTTTGCCACCCCATGGACTGCAGCACGCCAGGCCTCCCTGTCCATCACCAACTCCCGAAGTTCACTCAAACTCATGTCCGTTGAGTCAGTGATGCCATCCAACCATCTCATCCTCTGTTGTCCCCTTCTCCTCCTGTCTTCAATCTTTCCCAGCATCAGGGTTTTTTCAAATGAGTCAGTTCTTCGCATCAGGTCCCAAAGTAAACCATTCTAATTTCCTCTTCAATGCTTCCAACCAGTTGTTTCTCAAATTTGTGGTAAATTCATTTATTCTCTCAATAAACACTAAGCACTTACTCTACAAGCTGTGTGACTAGCAAAATAATGATTCCTGCCCAGTCTTATGGGAGAGAAATTCAGTCTTATGGGAGAGAAAAAATGAAGATGGAAGGGAAGAGTTAAACAAAGTGACTGTCTTATAAAACAACAATAGATTTTGCTTATTCCATGCTCTGCCTTCTGGTTGAATATTGTGGCTGTTTCACCAACCTCAGTTCCACTCCTCCATTATTCAGCAGCCGTGTGGCTTGGATGAGCCATAGCCTCATCCTTAGTCCCATCTCGAGGTAGTCCCTTGTTGGCCTGATATTTTAAGGTTATCGTAGTCCTCTTGCCCCCGTGCTTGGTTTTGGCCTGAGTCACTCAGACTCCTGAATTCAACAGGCCATGGTTTGAATCTCAGGGCTTTTGCTCTGTGATTGAGGCAATTGTCTTTTTTCTTCTAACAGGAAAGAGTAAGCTGTTAGTCTCCACTGTTACTGACATTCATGCTCTAAACTTGAAGTGAGCCATTTACGGATGAATAGATACTGTGGACAGCAGAGGAGAGGTGGAAAGAAACTAGGTCATTATGGCATTGTTAAGCGACTAGATCGACCAACCACAGAGCCTGTCCAACAACTGGACTCCTTGTTACTATGAGCCACTACTCTTGTTTTATCATTTAAGCCAGTTCAGGTTGGCTTGCTTGCAAGTTGAATTGTTGTACCGGTTAGCACCTTAACTGCTATACACATAGAAATAGGTTTGTCTACCTTCTCAAGAGCAGAGGAGAATTTATGAAGCTATATATTTACAAAGCTATAACACTTAGGTTTCAGGGTCTCCACTTGCTCAGGCATCTTCCAAACTTTCTACCTAATTTTACACTTGTAATTTTGGATATGTTTCCTTAAAGAGGACCATCCAAATTGTATAAGCTTTAGGCCTTACAAAACCATTAGATGTTTTAGAAGAGAAAATTTTCACCTTTCTCTCCCATCCCTTTAACATGTTTCCCTAGAGGAAAGGTAACTTATCTAACTGGTAGATAGCTGGATGGGTCACTGCATGTATGTGGCTTGGCTTCTCTAGCTCTCTCATGCAGATCTGTCTGCCCATAGTGGTCAGCCCTGCTGACAAGAGCAGAAGGGAAAGTAGTTGCTGCCTTTGACTATGTCTTCCAAAATTGGCACCTACCCAAATTTTTAAAAGTATAGTGTTGACACAATGGCTGTGAAGACTCTGAAGAAAGCATCATGAAAGGCTGGCTCTGGGAGACAGTAAGAGAAAGTAATTTAAAAATGGAGGCTTTTGTACATACTTGCATCTTCCACCTCCCAACCTAGCCTAACCTGCCCTTGGTTTACTCCCTGTCATGTTAGAAATTATGCCCCTGGGAAGCAGTTTGCATTTGTCAAATGACTGAGTGCATAAATTCATTCCAGAGCAGGAGTTGGTGCCCCATCTTGGCCTCAGGTCCCAGCAGTTTTCTCTTTTCCAGCTTAATCAGTAGTAAAGCTGATGTTGATTCTCATCTGATGCCTGTATTTCTCAATCATTTCCCAACCAGGAAAGGTGAGAAGGATGATTCGCACCCTGAAATGACAACATAAGGCAGCAGTAGCAATTATAGTAACGTATAAGAAGTACTAAATGACCTACTAAAAGTACCGAGTAGATCAGTATGAGTCGTTAAAGATATACATGCATTCAAGGCAGAAATAGAGGCATAAATGTAGAGAATGGACTTGTGCACAGAGGTGGGGGGAAGGAGAGGGTGGGATGAGTTGAGAGAGTAGCATCGAAATATATCCATTACCATGTGTAAAATAGATACCTAGAGGGAAGCTGCTGTATAACACAGAGAGCTCAGCCCAGTGCTCTGTGATTACCTAGAGGGATGGGATGGGGGTTGGGGGTGGGAAAGAGGCTCAAGAGGGAAGCAGATATATGTATATTTATGGCTGATTCATGTTGTTGTATGGCAGAAACCAACACAACATTGTAAAGGAATTATCCTCCAATTAAAAGAAAAAGATACACATGCAGTAAAATAGGAATTCCTAATCAAAGGTAGTTCACAACTGAAAAAGAAAATACTACTAACGTAAATAGCTACCATCTTATGAGGTCAACCACAATTCACGTATATATTCTACCATGTATATTATATATAGTCAGTTATATTGGATTGAATCATGAAATTGCAGAATTGGCAATTTTATATGGGCTTCCCTGGTGGCTCAGTTGGTAAAGAATCTGCCTGCAATATTTGTAGGTTAATGAGTAGTTGACTGTCAACACTTTTATATGGTCAACCTCGTATTACTGACACCCAAATACTCACAATTATTTGACTTGACTTGGAAGCTGGGGCCATCACTCAAGATCATCTGTAGACCCTGATGGCTCCTGCTTTTCCTCACCCTTTGAAGATTTTCCACATCTGGCTCACTATCACTCTTTTAAACATGATTCCTGTCAATATTCTTACTGATTGCAATGTCCACGAAAACAATTTTTCCAATATTCTGGTTTTTCATGGGGTTTTTGACCTCTTCTCTTTTTTCACCTCAAATGCCCAATTCCATTGTCATGTCTTCAACATTGGAGCACTTCACTTTGTTTCTGGAATACCAGTCTTTTTTGGTTCTTATATTCCTCACTGGACAAGTGTATTCAATGTCCTCTGTTGGTTTCTATTTCTCAACTAACCTCTATCTGTGGGGTGCCCCAGAACCTGGTCTGCAGATTTCTTTTTTTTTCTTTACCTATGCTCTCGCTTCCCTGCTTAGTATCTTTTCAGTGATTTCCCATTATTCCTACAGTCAAGTCCAGAATTCTCAACCGTCGCTCAGAAGGCTCTTCTTAGAAACCAGATTGCTTCTGATTTTCTCTCTGGAAGGCATTATTGCTTATCACACCCCCTCAATCATTCCCTTTAAAGCAGTTCCTCCACAATGCCCCACTTTTTTTGCCTCAGCGTTCCCACTCACTGGCTTCCTATATGTGGGATGTTCTTTCTCATGCTTGTCCTTGCATATGTAACTCCTGAGAGTTCAGCTTAACTTATGTCCTCTTTAGAGAAGCCTTCTCTGACTTACAACTGTATAAACCAAGTTTGGTCCCAGTTATTCAGTTCTCAGCTATCCTGTACTTCTCCTTGTCAGTTGTTTGTACATATAATTATTCAGTTATTTATTATTTGTTTGAAGTTTGCCTTCCTTAATCTATAAAGCCTCTCAAGACAGGGGTCATGTCTATGTTGTAATTATTGTATCTGCAATAGCTGGTGCAATGCCTGACATAATGATGGTGTATAATAAATGTATGATGATTAAGTGACTGATTATTTACAGAGCTCAGGATACCAACTTCTCTAAGTAATGAACCTTTGTGGGGAGCACACTTCAGATTCTAACTGGAGTTCTACAAGCCTGTCCTTTTCTCCTGTTCCCTCAACCAGACTTCTTTCACTCTTTCTGTCTGTGGTATTTGTGGTCTCCAACCTTCTTGTAGAAAGTCTGCAGTTTGTGATGGGCATTGGAAGAAGTGTGAATTCTTGAAGCAAGACTGGATCAAGGACCTGGGGAAATACACCTTGGGTATTGGGCTTTTTTCTGAAAACATCTCTGAAATAAGCTTGCTTTCTGTTCTCCAGACTTTAAAATAAAATTTTAGAGATCATCTCATTGTCATTGTTCTATTAAAGATACAAGATCCACAACCAACCACAATTCTATACTTCATTTTATCAGGATCACATAGGAAAAGATGAGATCTATTCCTGGATGTTAATATTGCACCTGTATCTCAAATCTGAAGGAGTGGTATCTGTGAATTGTAGGATATGCATCTATTCAGTCAAAGTGATTAAAACATATAAAGAGACATGGATTCAATCCCTGGGTAGGGAATGTTCCCTGGAGGAGGAAATGGCAACCTACTCAGTATTCTTGCCTGGAAAATTCCATAGACAGAAGAGCCTGGCGGGCTACACAGTCAGTGGGGTTGCAAAGAATTGGACATGACTGAGCACACATGCACGCACACATGAGAAATAAAGCACTACTGAAATGTAGTAAACAGAGAGGGCTTGGAACTGAGAAGGTATATTTCAAAATGTTTAAAAATGAGAAGTGTTCTTGTTAAAGAGCGGTAATGCTCCTGAAGGGTCATTCAATGTTAGAGATAAGGATTTCCAGTCTAGGAAGAAGGTAGTGGAAGCACAATGCTTAACCTCGCTGGCCTGTAGTTAATCTAAGGTGGAGCAAAAGATCAGCTGAGCTTTAAGGCAGCTTTAACTTAGTTAAGCTAAGCTTTAACTGCTTTAAGGGAGTTCATTGAATGGTCAGGATACTGTCAGTAGTGAAGTTGATGAAACCGAGGATGGGAGGCTCCGTGAAGAGAAATACTGAGAGCTAGGTTCCTGGAGGGTTGAGGATGCTAATGAAGAGCAGTGTGGTACTGTAGAGGTAATGGGTGTGGATGGTATGTGCTTCAAGGCCTGAGCTGATGGGTGGGGATAATGAGAATCTTCAAACTGGTACTTGGGCTGTGGTGCAGGATTCTCTGACTCTGGGTGCACAGGCATGCAAGCTGAATTCAGCTTGAGAAGAATCAGGAGGGGCATTTTCATGGGAGAGTCAAGAGGAAATTTGTCTATTGGAAATTTTTATTTATACCTCTGCTAAATGCTTAAGTTTTGTCTATTTTTCTGTATTATGGAAAGAGCACACCAGTGAGGAATGAAAAAGGCAGTAAAAGGAACATGGAAAAAGAAAAATTGGTAATCATAGGTTGGCAGGTGGGAGAGGTTGAAGAGTCTGTGATGGACATATAGAAGGTCTCCCAGAGAGTAGTTTTGGACTAAAAATGAAAAACACGGGGGCATACAAAAAGCTTTCTGTAGGAACTGGGGAATAAATTATTTTCCCAAACAATAGAAAGAAGTGATACACATGCATAATTCCTGCTGCTCTGCTTTAAAGATGACCTGTACTAGGAAATGGCAGCTTTCTCCAGTATTCTTGCCTGGGAAATCCCATGGACAGAGGAGCCTGGTGGGCTACAGTCCATGGGGTCATAAAGAGTCAGACATGACTGAAGCAACTGAGCATGCACAAGTACAACTTAAATTTCCAGGTGGTACAGTTAGTTAGGGAACTAAGGTTAGAAACCATGACTTGATTCCTTACCTTGGAGTCTACTTTTCTTTAAGTTTCCACCTTTTTAAAGGAGTAAAGAGACATGCTTTATTTTCTGTACTCTCTCCCTTACAATTCCACTTAGTGTCTGAGGACCAGGATTAAGAAATAGCATGATGGAAGAATAAACACTAATTAGTAGTGCTACACTCTTTTTATCTCTGCAGGACTCAGGACAGGATTGCAAAACCTCATCAGGTTTGCAGAACACTGTGAGGATGCCTACAGGTTTTAATTTACAAGTCCTCGCTGTATACTCTGAAAAGAAAATCTAGGGATTTTTTTTTTTTTTAATGCAATACAAAGTTAGGGTTGAAACACAAGGTCAAATGGAAAGAATGCTTATTGTTTTTCCATCATGGAAAATAAGCCTCAGTAATGGATTAAGAGAAGTAGCCCAGTGGCAAACTATTAAACAGAAATAGATCAAATAGTGCCAGAGATTTTCCTAGGGGTGAGGTATTAATACATAGGAAATGTCATAAAATAAAACCTGCCTTAACTCCATTTTCCTTAATGAAAGATGCATAAAAAACACCTGTATCAGATGTTAATATTAGGGGATCTGTAGTGAAGAGTATAAAGGAAATCTGTACTATTTTGGGAACTTTTCTGTAAATCTAAAATTATTCAGAGATTTTTTCCACCTCTCTCGCTGGTGTGAGGACATAGCAAGAAGATGACCAGCAAACCATGAAGAGACTCTCACCAGGAACTGAATCAGCCAGTACCTTGTTCTTGGACTTACCAGTCTCTGGAATTGTGATAAATAAATGTTTCTTGTTGAAGTAAAAAAATCAAAACAAAATAAAACCCAAAACAACACCCACACTAATAGGTGGATGAGGAAAAAGAGAAAGTAAAGGCATGAAATTATTCTTTTTCTCATTTTCTTACTAATCTTTTAATTAAATGGATTTCAAGATGAGTGAGTCTGAAAAAATTATCACAGAGGTTACCTGCATTATACCCCTTAGGCTAATATTGATAATAATAATACCATAGAAGAACAATAACTTGAAAAGTCATTTTGATGTTTTTCACCTGTTACAAAAGCTATCGTGCCATAATTTAGTTAATAAAATATGTTAAGCTAGCATATTTTAATAATTCTTCTGTGTCATAAGAATTTGGAGCAATTGAGTAAATATAATTCCTGCAAAAGAGTTGAAGCTATACACTAGAGTTGACCCAGGAACTCCATAGCATTTGGGTGGGTATTGGGCCATCTGGTACGCTGAGTCCATTTTAGGACTTCAGTCCTATTTTAAGATATTTGAATATTTTATTTTAACTATTCTTTCTTGTAAGATGTTGAGTTTTGTATCTGTATCTAGGAAAGTCCAGGCAGGTCCTTAATTTGGGGAAGAGTGGGCAGAGAGTAAGAGTTTGAGTAAGTCATGGTGGAGCAGCTTGACTAGACTAACCCTCTCACACAACAGAAATTAAACTTTGGACAAAATAGTAAAAATTATCTAAAGGTAATGGAGGGTAACCAAAAGTATGTAGAAACTTGAGGGGAGTTAATTCTAGTAAGAAGGAAATAACATTCTTAACATTTTTTTCAACTTAGGGCAGGCCCCAGGCAGTGCCACTAAGAGTCAGTACTCATACAGAAACCTTACTAAAACTTAAATCTTACTTGAGGAGTCTGAGGACAGAGTTCAGAGCAATAGTCTAGACATGAGGCAAAAATCCTGAGAAAAGGAGAAAGTTACAGAGGGTAGCCACACAGCCCAAATCTCCCACTAATCTCAGAATTCCACATCCTTGAGGTAGACTTCAAGCAGCCCAGCTAAAACTGAAAGAATGGAAGGGAGATTTCAGTTGTGGCCCACTGTGGGGAGACAGAATTTGGAGCTTGAGATCAACTAAATTAAACAATATCAACAATCAACTACTAAATAATATCAACAAAAATTCTTCAGAGGGACAAAACAGAATCCACAGTTTCTACAATGTATTATTCACAACATCCAGGATATAGTCTAATTAAGTCAGACATATGAAGAACATACTAAAAAGGAAAGGCAAGCAGTGGTGACTGACTCAGATATTGGAATTAGTAGACAAGGATTTTTAAGGGAGCTATTATAATAACTCTGCCTAAAAACAAAAACACCAAAAAAGACTTTTAATGATTGGATAGGAAATTTCAGCAGAGAAAAAGAAATTTTAACAACAAAGCAAAAACCACAGGAGGATCAAATGGATTCTAGAAGTGAAGAATAGCATCTGAGATGAAAGAGTGATGGGTTTAACAGCAGTTTGGAGATGATAAAAGAGTGAGTCTGTGAACATGAAGATAGAAAAATCTTCAGGATGATCTAATCTGAAAATGTGTGAGCAGTCAAAATTGGGTGTGGGGAGCTTTTTATTTGTACTTTTACTGTATATAGCCTACTTTTTCATAAGTTTACTAGACTAGTAAGTCAGGGGAATGTTTCATCAGAATGCATCTTTAAAAATTTTTGTTTATTTTTGTCTGCACTGGGTCTTCGTTGCTGCATGGACTTTCCTCTAGTTGCAGCAAGCAGGGGCTATTCTAGCTGCCGTGCACTGGCTTCTCGTTGTGGTGGCTTCTCTTGTCACAGAGAGCAGGCTCTAGGGTGTGTGGACTCAGCAGTTGCAGCTCCCAGGCTCTAGAGCACAGGCTCAACAGTTGTAGTGCAGGGGCTTAGTTGCTCTGCCGAATGTGGGATCTTCCCAGGTCAGAGATTTAACCCGTGTCTCCTGCATTGGCAGGTGGATTCTTTACCACTGAGCTACCAGGGAAGCCCAGAACGTATCTTGATTTTGACAGTGCTTTAAACAAAATTTCTCATGATATGCTTAAGATGGAAAAATATGGACCACATGGCTCTCTGTACATCCACTCTCCTAGACTGACTTCAGTGCTATAATGGGGGTTGTATAAAATGCATTGCTCAAAACAGGGAAGGAACTCTCACCTGTTACTTGCGATTTTTTACTTACTTGTTATCCTCCTTCACTAGTATATAAACTCCATGAAGGCAGGAAATGCCTCTCTGTATCCTCCTAGTTGCTGAGACCTGAAATTAGTCCTGTTCTCTTGAACAGGGGCAGACACTGGGTTAACGTGAAGATGAGCATGGTGACAAGAAATCCAGGGATCTATTACATTCAGAAATTCCAGTTAACAGGATGTTTGCTCCAGAGAAATCAGTCAGCTGGCAGTGGGGCCCTGGTGCCAAGCTAGTCTTGGAAATAAGACTTAAGTCTCGTGTGCTTAGTTGCTCAGTCATGCCCAACTCTCTGCGACCCCACGGACTGAAGCCCGAGAGGCTCCTCTGTCTATGGGGATTCTCCAGGCAAGAACACTGGAGTGGGTTGTCATGCCCTCCTCCAGGGCATTTTCCCAACCCAGGGATTGAACCTAGATCTCCCACATTGCAGGTGGATTCTTTACCAGCTGAGCCACCAGGGAATCTCAGTCTCTGGAGGGTAGTGTTTCTCCAAGTGTGGTTCTGAGGCCTGCTTCAGCATTACCTGGAGTGCTTGTTAAAAATTGGGGGACTGATCTTAGATTTGTTAAGCCTGCATCTCTAAGGATGGGTCTTGGAGAACTACAGGTATCCTAGACAATTCTTAGGTATATACATTTATTTTTAGGGGTTGGGGAACTGACAAAAGCAAGGAATGGACTAAGTCCTAGGGCAAGTTTCACAATCCTGGCATCACTGGCAATTTGGATAATTCTTTGTTAAATTACTTGGGGAGGGGGGTGCTGTCCTGTGCATTGGAGGATGTTTAGCAGTATCCCTAGTTTCTAATCCTCTAAATCTCAGATTACCCCCGCTCCCAGTTGTGACAACCAAAAATGTTTCCAGACATTCCAAAATGTCTCCTGTGGGCAAAATTGGCCCTGCTTGAAAACCACTCCTTTGGGGGATCAGAAGGAGGAGAAAGCAACATTGGAGAATGTCCAGCTGTTGGAACTAGGATGCCACGTTAGGGTGAGAGCTACAAGAGTTCCTCTACAAGGCTCGTTGTGTTGGTGGCTTAGCAACCTTTTTGTAGAGGGACCATAGGAGTCTAGAGTTGGTGACAGATGGAATATAGAGGCCGAGAACTAGACAGGGTGTCACACCAGGTCTTGGTCATGGCTGTGCACTGGAATCAACATGGAATTGTAAAAACATAAAAATGCATCAGCCAGCCTTAGCTCTACTGAAGCAGAATTTCCAGTGAATTTCCAGGCACTTGGTACACAACCTGGATTCAGGAACAGTTACAGGGTTAGATGAGATCCTGAGTACTGTGTTCAGGAACTCAGAAGGAGACAGTTCAGTTCAGTCACTCAATCATGTCCGATCTTTGCGACCCCATCGACTGCAGCACACCAGGCCTCCCTGTCTATCACCAACTCCTGGAGTTTACCCAGACTCATGTCTACTGAATCGGTGATGCCATCCAACCATCTCATTCTCTGTTGTCCCCTTCTCCCACCTTCAATCTTTCTCAGCATCAGGGTCTTTTCCAATGAGTCAGTTCTCTGCATCAGGTGGCCAAATTATTGGAGTTTCAGCTTCAACATCATCCTTCCAATGAATATTCAGGACTGATTTCCTTTAGGATGGACTGGTTGGATCTCCTTGCAGTCCAAGGGACTCTCAAGAGTCTTCTCCAACACCACAGTTCCAAAGCATCAATTCTTTGGCACTCAGCTTTCTTTATGGTCCAACTCTCACATTCATACATGACTACTGGAAAAACCATAGCTTTGACCTTTTTTGGCAAAGTAATGTCTCTGCTTTTTAATATGCTGTCTAGGTTGGTCATAGCTTTTCTTCCAAGGAGTAATTCATGGCTGCAATCACCATCTGCAGTGATTTTGGACCCCCAAAAAAGTCTGTCACTGTTTCCACTGTTTCCCTATCTATTTGCCATGAAGTGATGGGACCAGATACCATGGTCTTTGTTTTCTGAATGTTGAGCTTTAAGCCAACTTTTTCACTCTCCTCTTTCATTTCATCAAGAGGCTCTTTAGTTCTTTGCTTTCTGCCATAAGGGTGGTGTTATCTGCGTATCTGAGGTTATTGATATTTCTCCTGGCAATCTTCATTGCAGCTTGTGCTTCATCCAGCCCAGCGTTTCAGTCCAAAAGGAGACAGACTGGGCATAAAACTGCCTGGGCAAAGCAGACCTCAGCAGTGCCTAGTGTCTGAACCTCTTTAATAGCTCCCTTTCCATCCCACAAGTGAGAATGAAGGCATTACATACATATCTGTTATGGCTAGACGATCCTAAGTATGGAATTTCCCCAATTTTATTCTTAGCCTCTGTTCTGAACCTACTCGCTCTTTTGTGATGTTTCCTGTTTTCACCCCACTGCCTAATGCAATTTCTTTCTCTCTGTCCAGCCCCCTTGTCCTGTTATTTGCTTGGCTTGTGTATGATCTGGGCAGTTTCAGAGGTAGAATCAAAGCCTTGTTGATAGACTGGGAGTTTCTAACTTCCTTTTAAAGGCACTGCTCAGACACCTACTGTATTAAGAAATGGAAAGTAAGACTGTAAAGCAGTAAGACAGCTTCCACAAACTGCACAAGAAATATTAGTTTCATACAGTAGAACTTCATCCTTTTGACAGGAAATCCAGAAAAGAAAAAAAAATTCTGTGCCACTTTCCAAGTACCTCCATGGAGAAGCTCAATTAAACTTGATGCTTTTGAACTGTGGTGTTGGAGAAGACTCTTGAGAGTCCCTTGGACTGCAAGGAGACCAAACCAGTCTATTCTGAAGGAGATCAGCCCTGGGATTTCTTTGGAAGGAATGATGCTAAAGCTGAAACTCCAGTACTTTGGCCACCTCATGCGAAGAGTTGACTCACTGGAAAAGACTTTGATGCTGGGAGGGATTGGGGGCAGGAGAAGAAGGGGACGACAGAGGGTGAGATGGCTGGATGGCATCATGGACTCGATGGACGTGAGTCTGAGTGAACTCCGGGAGTTGGTGATGGATAGGGAGGCCTGGCGTGCTGCGATTCATGGGGTCGCAAAGAGTTGGACACGACTGAGCGACTGAACTGAACTGAACTGAATCTTAGTTAAATCTAGCTACTGGTTCAGCAATAATTACAAAACAGCCCAATAATTCTGTAAAAACATTGGTTTTATTATTCAAAAAAAAAAAGGAGAAGACAGAAAAATCCTGGTCATTTGCAGTATCTATCAGCTTTCAATTTGGCTCTCCTGTTTAAACAAAAAACAAATAATAAAAAAATTAATCTATGTGAAAACGTGTCATATAGTGGTCACCTGCTACTAAAATCATAAACTGTGTTCGGCAATTGTGCCCTCAGTTTCAGCTATTATCTTACCACACTGCTTATGGTAAAATATTTTAATTAAAATGTTTACTTCTCAATTTTATGTTTCATAATACATGGGATTTTATTCTTACCAAAAACACTTTTCTTAATCTTTAACTCACGTTGCCTAAGGGCTTTAAAAATCCATAACAGCAATTTTAATTGCCTCTGAATTTAAGTATTGGCCTAAACTTCTATTTAATAAGGTGGGAATGTTGTATTTTCATAAGTGATAAAGGTTACAGGACACAAACCTTATTCTGTTTCTTTCAATTCCACATCCTGATTACTTTTACTGCCTATTCTTGATTTCCTAGAAATAGGTACGTTAATATGCTCATTTGGAAATAATCATTATATCATTTGCTGTCTTCAGGTAGTCACTTGAGCAACTATTTAACAGGAAATACCTGATAAAGCATTGTTATTATCAAGTAATCTAAAGAAATATCTTAATGCTAACTTTGCAACATAAGACTTGAAAAGTGGCAGATTACCAAATTCTCTTCTGATCTGGTGCTTACTTGATTTGTATTTGTAAGCTCACAGCTAAGCCTCTCCAACCATTTTACTAATGTTGGAAATCCAGGACCCTACTTTCTTAAATAGGAACTAATAAACAAATATTAATAATGTGCCATGTTGAATATCCTGCACATGTATGAATTCAACTTAACAAAGTGCTTCAATTTTATCAATTTTATACTTAGAAATTTTAAAAGTGATTTTTATCTCATTTTTGGAAAACTGTAGTACTTTTAACAGAACCCACTGAATTTTAAAATTAGTCAAACTACTTCTCTCTAGCCCTGGTTTTAACAGTTACAAAAAAGTAGATGGTAAATGAATTTATGAAGTAGTTTCGGTCAAACCTGAATTGCTTGTAACAAAATATATAGGCCCTTGGAATCTGGCTATTTCCAAATATTTTTTCTTGGTGATCTTTTCCCAGACTTAAAATGTTCCTTTTAAGGTAATACCACCACATTCAAAACTTAGAAATAAAGACAAATTTTTAAAATTACAGTAATTAAGAAAAGAGCATGTGTTTATACACCACTTCTATTGGACACTGAAAATAGTTGGAAATGAATAAAAGTTTACTTACCTGTCCAGAAGTGTTTCATGCAAGAATCCATCTTTCCGGGCCTTTTTTAGAATTTTACTGTCTTCTTTACTTATTTTAAGCTTGTGGTCTTGGAAGCTCTGGAATTTTTTTCTGTTAAGAAAATGCCTTTCTTGAAAAATGTCTCAAACTTTGGTTATACATGTTTACTAACAAGCTTACCAATATTTTAAGTTTTTCATTTACTAAAGAAAAACTGGTCTTCTCAAATAATTTACAACTTTTCAACAACAAAAATGACTTTTCTACCCCACCATCAAGAAGGCAGTTGTCTGGGTAGCTCTACAAACGTAACACTTGGGCGTGTTGGCTGGAGTCTCCTGCGTCCTGGCAACGTTTGACAGGCTTTATGTACTGACAGCGACAGCCACTCTACAGCGCGGGACTGTTGTTTAGTTGCCAAGTTGCATCTGACTCTTTGCGACTCCATGGATGGTAGCCCACCAGGCTCCTGTGTCCATGGGATTCTCCAGGCAAGAATACTGAGTGGATTGTCATGCCCTCCTCCAGGGGATCTTCCAGACCCAGGGAATGAACCTGCATCTCCTGCTTGGCAGGCGGATTCTTTACCACTGAGCCACTGGGGAAGCCTTGAGCAGGGAGAAGAGACGAATCCAGGTGACGGGAATGTTGAAACCTGAACCCTTACAAGAGGCGTTCAGCTCAGTGCCCTGTCCTAGAGTCTATATTACGTTGTCTTTTCTTGTCTTTCAGGTCTTTTATTTTAGGTGTCTTGAGAAGCATGTCACTGCCAAACCTTTGGTTCTAAAAGATAAAAAAAATACCTACACGTAATTGATTTCACACTGTTTGACATTTCCTTTGTCTTCTTCTGGAATATCATCTTTTTTCTTAGTTTCTCTTTCGGCACAGGATCTGATCTATATATTGGAGATGAGAACACAGAGGTTACACATTTATCTTCCCCTGCCCCACATTACTTATTACAAAAGAACGTTCTAGATGATTTCTTATACAAAAGAAGAAAACAACTTGGCAGTTACATTCAGAATAAAACAAGTTCTAGATATGTTTATATACACATGTAACTTACATAAATAATTGCTATTATTTGTTTCCTTAGAGCCCTTACATGAGAAAAACTAAAGAGAAAATTATTTGAAAAGCATTTTACAGATCAGATATCACTATGCCAATTAGGCAATAATTTAACTAGTTTAATTTTGGCTCCAAAAGTAAATATACTAGAATCAAATTATCCTGCTATTTAGTGTATACTTTATAACACTGAAAGTTTAAGACAGTAGCTGTTTTACTATGTACAGGCTTTTACCAAATGCTTCAAAGCTTTTAACGAATTGCCAGTCGATATCCGATGCAGGATGCAGGATGCAGGATGCAGGATGCTTGGGACTGGTGCAGGGAGAGGACCCAGGGAGATGGTATGGGGTGGGAGGTGGGAGGGGATTCATGTTTGGGAACGCTTGTGCACTCGTGGTGAATTCATGTTAATGTTTGGCAAAAGCAATACAGTAATGTAAAGTAAACTTAAAGTTAAAATAAAAATTTAAAAAAATAATAAAAAATAAAAAAAAAAAGAAAAGAAATGCTGGTTTCAGGAAGCCAATTTACATATTACCTTTTAAAAAAAGAGGTACGGTTTCTAACTAAAAGTATCCTGTTGATTTTAAAAGAGTTGCTAAGTTATACACAATCTCATGCACTCTCTAGAGAGCAGTTTTAGAAACCAGAAACCATATCTACCTCTATTCAAACAGACCAGACTAAACCAAATAGGTGAGGCTGAAGAAATAGGTCAGTGCTTTATATTTCGGTTGAATTATAGATTTCTACATATGAAATTTGTCACTCGTCTCCCAGATGAAGCTGAGGATTGCATAATCTGAAAAATAACAACTAATTAATAAGCAGCGCTAACAATGTACTTTAAAATGCTAGCA
>SJYQ01093259.1:0-27204 GCA_006410935.1 Redunca redunca
TACCTGGATGCATACATCCCCCTCTTTGATGTGTTTTCCCCTTTTTCCCTTCTCCCCACTATCCTGATTAACCTCTTTCTTGCCCCCAAATTGATATAAAGTGGATTTGAACTTTCTTTTTAAAGTACTTGCTTGCAGAATACACTTAAGTTGTCAAACTTGATTTAGAAATCAGGTGAATTGAGTTTTGAGGAGTGTGGAATACAGGCCTTGAATAGGAAAAAGAAAGTTGCTCATGTAGGTTAAGTCTTACCTACTTTTTCGCTCTCTGGAACGTGTCTCTGTCCTTCAGGGGCTAATAACCTTTGACTTTGCTCACTGCTCCTCTGACTTGGCTGCACTGCCCCATCAGCTGTTTCACTCTCTGGCAGCCTCACCCACCTTTGAGATGCTAGTGTTAGTGAAGGAGGCGTGAAAGACTCCACTGCTGTGTGAGCCCGGGACAGAAGCAACAGGGAGTTTGTGAGAGACGGTAGAATGCGGTGATCCAGTGTTGGGGGCACAAGTCCCAGGACTAGTTATGGTGCTGCCTAATCTTTCATCCTTGAGGGAGTCATTTTACAGACTTGGGCTGTGGTTTTTCATGTGTAAAATGATGACTCAGCCAGTATTGATTTGAATAGGATGTGTAGATCTGCTTTTATGCTTCTGTCAGAAAATAGCATGCAAAACTTCTCTAGCACTGTAAACACTAAATTTTTAACTTAATTCTCTTATTTTTAAAAATATTTGTTTATTTTGGGGGTCCGGCCTTAGTTGTGGCATGCAGATACTTTGTGTGGCATGTGGGCTCTGGCTCCCTGACCTGGGATGGAGCCCAGCCCCCTGCACTGGAAGCACAGAGTCATAACTCTGGACCACCAGAAAAATCCCTAAATTTTCGATTTTAAAATTTCAGGTATAGAAAATGTATGTTATTGATAGTTCATGGTTCAAGCTAGCTTCTCTTCATATTTACCTGCCAGGGTGATTGCTCTTTTGTGTTAAAATAGCCAACATACAGAGCCACTGTATGTTGGTAAATTCTTTATCACAGAGCCACGTGTTGAGTTGTTTAAGTTTGCTCCTTTAAGGATTTATCTTTCTTATTTTATCTTTCCTCTCAGAGAGTGATAGCAGGTTAAGAAATATAACAGGCTTCCCTGGTGGCTCAGTGGTAAAGAATCCACCTGCCAATGCAGGAGATGTGGGTTCAATCCCTGGGTCAAGAAGATTCCCCTGGAGAAGGAAGTGGCAACCCACTCCAGTGTTCTTGCCTGGGAAATCCCATGGACAGAGGAGCCTGGTGGGCTACAGTCCATGGAGTCGCAAAGGCTTTGGAGATGACTTAGCTATCTAAAGGGCTTCCCTTGTAGCTCACTCGGTAAAGAATCTGCATGCAGTGCAGGAGACCTGGGTTCGATCCCTGGGTTGGGGAGATCCCCTGGAGAAGGAAACGGCAACCCACTCCAGTATCATTGCCTGGAAAATCTCATGGACAGAGGAGCCTTGTGAGCTGCAGTCCATGGGGTCGCAAAGAGTTGGGCATGACTGAGCAACTAACACACTTAACACTTAGCTATCTAAAACACACAACACACCCAAAAAATAGAAAAATTACTTACTTACTACATATTGGCAACTTTGAAACATGTATTCTTATGTAACATTTTTATTGGATATATGATACATATTTCAGTCTGTGTGTAATAATATACATATCTTTTAGAGAAGTTTGCTGCTACTGCTGCTAAGTCACTTCAGTCACATCTGACTCTGTGCAACCCCCATAGACGGCAGCCCACAGGCTCCTCCGTCCCTGGGATTCTCCAGGCAAGAACACTGGAGTGGGTTGCCATTTCCTTCTCCAATGCATGAAAGTGAAAAGTGAAAGTGAAGTCGCTTAGTCACATTTGACTCTTAGCGACCCCATGGACTGCAGCCCACCAGGCTCCTCCGTCCCTGGGATTTTCCAGGCAAGAGTACTGGAGTGGGGTGCCATTTCCTTCTCCAATGCATAAAAGTGAAAGTGAAGTCGCTCAGTCGTGTCTGACTCTTAGCAACCCCATGGACTGCAGCCCACCAGGCTCCTCCGTCCCTGGGATTTTCCAGGCAAGAGTACTGGAGTGGGGTGCCATTTCCTTCTCCAATGCATAAAAGTGAAAGTGAAGTCGCTCAGTCGTGTCTGACTCTTAGCAACCCCATGGACTGCAGCCCACCAGGCTCCTCCGTCCCTGGGATTTTCNCCTACCAGGCTCCTCCGTCCATGGGATTCTCCAGGCAAGAGTACTGGAGTGGGATGCCATTAGAGAAGTTTGGAGCTAGTTAAAACCTAGCCTAAAGTACTTTAAACTTGACAGGGAGGAATGGAGGAGACCTCTTGCTTGCTCAAGAGTGTATTGGGTAACTTATACGACACTTTGAAATGTAGTACGGAGTATCATTGATGTACTGTTTTGCTTTCAAGGATGGCACAAAAGAAATATCTCCAATCAAAATTGACTCAATTTTTAAGGGAAGACAAAATCCAACTTTGGAAACCTCCATATACAGATGAAAATAAAGAAGTTGGCTTGGCATTGAAGGTATTTCTCTTTTAAGATGTTGTTAATTAGCAGTGTTGTAAATCTCCTTGGTAAGTAAGATTCTGAAGTCACCAGAAATTGCCAGGCACAAACAGGTAGGCTTTCAGCATAACCAGAAACAATGGTGATAAACAGGCTCCCATATTTTACTAGCAATTGGCAAGCTTATTTTTGTTTAAGAAGATTTTATTTATATGAGAATGTTTATCTGATGATTTTGGTGTGTGCCGTTTCTAGTGCTTCACAGTGTTACCTAAGACGATTAACTGGGTGTTCGTGCTGGTGGGGCAGCGCCAGAGGCAGAAGGTTCGTGTGTGGCGTGTTCCGGGCTGGTGTTCGGGCCATTCTCTGCCCTCCTGGTTAGTGTGCTCAGCTGCGGAACACTGTTCCCCTCCCTAGCTTTGTTTACACTATTGGCTATCTGTTCATTTTTCCAAAATACGTTTTCCTAATAATTGTACCTCAGTTTTTTATGGTCTCATCAAAAATGGCCTCACTTTTCCTAAGTGAAATTTCTAGAAACTGAGGTTGGCTTGCCTTTCTAAGCTGAGGAGCATTATAATAATTTCTGAGCAAAATCTCACTATGTTGGAATGTCCTAGAACATACTCCTCTTGTTTTCTCAGTGTGAGTGTATTGTGGTCAACAGTGTAACCTCTGTCAGGGAGTAAGGGTTGTCAGGAGGGCATCGCCCCATCCTGTGCGGTGACACAGTGACGCACTTGGGAGGTGACGCTCTGTCAGGGTCTTGGAGTTCTCTGTCTTCTGTTCCTGACAGGACTCCCTTTTTCTTTTTCCTTTTCAGTTTTTGCAAACCTTCTCTTTGCAGACCTTTTCTTCTGAATTTGCTTGTTACAATCTCTTGGCTTGGGAACTAAGTGAGGCTGTGACTTCTGTCCCCAGCTCCTGGCACAGAGCTTCTAACACCCTTGGAATTCCCGAGTGGTGAGGCGGATAAAAGGGGCAAGAGAATAAGGGAAACCATCAGCTGCTGCTGCAGTATGCTAATTTAGAAACAGCAGTGGTTTGGTACTGGGAGAGTCACCGTGGACGCAGCAAGAAGTGATTGGACTCTGGATATATTTCCAAGTAGAGCCAGCAGGTTTTGCAGGCTTGCTCAAACTCATGTCCATCGAGTCGGTGATGCCATCTGACCATCTCATCCTCTGTCATCCCCTTCTCCTCCCACCTTCAATCTTTCCCAGCATCAGGGTCTTTTCCAATGAGTCAGCTCTTTGAATCAGGTGGCCAGAGTTTCGGCTTCAGCATCAGTCCTTCCAATGAATATTCAGGACTGGTTTCCTTTAGGATTGACTGATTGGATCTCCTTGCAGTCCGAGGGACTCTTAAGAGTCTTCTCCAACACCACAGTTGAGAAGCATCAATTCTTCAGCACTCAGCTTTCTTTCCAGCTCTCACATCCATACACGACTATTGGAAAAACCATAGCTTTGACTAGACGGACCTTTGTTGGCAAAGTAATGTCTTTGCTTTTTAATATGCTGTCTGGGTTGGTCATAAGTTTTCTTCCAAGGAGCAAGCATCTTTTAATTTCATAGCTGCAGTCACCATCTACAATGATTTTGGAGCCCAAAACAATAAAGTCTGTCACTGTTTCCATTGTTTCCCCATCTATTTGCCATAAAGTGATGAGACTGGATGTCATGATCTTAGTTTTCTCAATGTTGAGTTTTAAGCCAACTTTTTCACTCTCCTCTTTCACTTTCATCAAGAGGCTCTTTAGTTTTTCTTCTATTTCTGCCATAACGGTGGTGTCATCTGCATGTCTGAGGTTACTGATATTTCTCCCAGCAATCTTGATTCCAGCTTGTGCTTCATCCAGCCTGGCATTTTGCATGATATACTTTGCATACAAGTTAAATAAACAGTGTGACAATATACAGCCTTGATGTACTCCTTTCCCAGTTTGGAACCAGTCTGTTGTTCCATGTTCAGTTCTAACTGTTGCTTCTTGACCTGCATACAAATTTCTCAGGAGTCAGGTAAGGTGGTCTGGTGTTCCCATCTCTTTAAGAATTTTCCATAGTTTGTTGTGATCCACACAGTCAAAGGCTTTGGCATAGTCAATAAAGCAGAAGTAGATGTTTTTCTGGAGAAGGTAATAGCACCCCACTCCAGTACTCTTGCCTGGAAAATCCCATGGACGGAGGAGCCTGGTAGGCTGCAGTCCATGGGGTCACTAGAGTGGGACATGACTGAGCAACTTCACTTTCACTTTTCACTTTTATGCATTGGAGAAGGAAATGGCAACCCACTCCAGTGTTCTTGCCTGGAGAATCCCAGGGACGGGGGAGCCTCGTGGGCTGCCATCTACGGGGTCGCACAGAGTCAGACACGACTGAAGCAACTTAGCAGCAGCAGATGTTTTTCTAGAACTCTCTTGCTTTTTGGATGTTCCAACAGATGTTGGCAATTTGATCTGTGGTTCCTCTGCCTTTTCTAAATCCAGCTTGAACATCTGTAAGTTCTCGGTTCACATACTGCTGAAGCCTGGCTTGAAGAATCTTGAGCATTACTTTGCTAGTGTGTGAGATGAGTGCAATTGTACCGTAGTTTGAACATGCTTTGGCATTGCCTTTCTTTGGAATTAGAATGAAAACTGACCTTTTCCAATCCTGTGGCCACTGCTGAGTTTTCTGAATTTGCTGGCATATTGAGTGCAGCACTTTAACAGCAGTATCTTTTAGGATTTGAAATAGATCAACTGGAATTCTGTCACCTCCACTAGCTTTGTTCGTAGTGATGCTTTCTAAGGCCCACTTGACTTCACATTCCAGGATGTCTGGCTCTAGGTGAGTGATCACACCATCGTGGTTATCCAGGTCATGAAGATAATTTTTGTATAGTTCTTCTGTGTATTCTTGCTATCTCTTCTTAATATCTTCTGCTTCTGTTAGGTCCATACCATTTCTGCCCTTTATTGTGCCTATCTTTGCATGAAATGTTCGCTTGGTATCTCTAAGTTTCGTGAAAGTGAATTCGCTCAGTGGAGTCCGACTCTTTGCAACCCCATGGACTGTAGCCTACCATACTCCTCCGTCCATGGGATTTTCCAGGCAAGAGTACTGGAGTGGGTTGCCATTTCCTTCTCCAGAGGATCTTCCTGACCCAGGGGTTAAACCTGGGTCTCCCACGTTGTAGGCAGATGCTTTACCGTCTGAGCCACCAGGGAAGTAATTTTTTTTGACGAGATGTCTGTCCCATTCTATTGTTTTCCGCTATTTCTTTGCATTGATCACTGAGGAAGGCTTTCTTATCTCTTCTAGCTATTCTTTAGAACTCCCCATTCAAATGGGTATATCTTCCCTTTTCTCTTTTGCTTTTCGCTTCTCTTCTTTTCACAGCTATTTGTAAGGCCTCCTCAGACAACCATTTTGCTTTTTTGCATTTGCTTTTCTTGGGGATGGTCTTGATCACTGCCTCCTGTCAGGCACTCTATCTATCAGATCTAATCCCTTGAATCTGTTTGTCACTTCCACTGTATAACTGTAAGGGATTTGATTTAGGTTATACCTGAGTAGTCTAGCGGTTTTCCCTACTTTCTTTGATTTCAGTCTGAATTTGGCAATAAGGAGTTCATGATCTGAGCCACAGTCAGCTCCCGGTCTTATTTTTGTTGACTTTATAGAGCTGCTCCATCTTTGGCTGCAAAGAATATAATCAATCTGATCTTGGTGTTGACCATCTAGTGATGTCCATGTGTAGAGTCTTCTCTTGTGTTGTTGGAAGAGGGTGTTTGCTATGACCAGTATGTTCTCTTGGCAAAACTCTGTTAGCCTTTGCCCTGCTTCATTCTGTACTCCAAGGCCAAATTTGCCTGTTAACCCCAGGTATCTCTTGACTTCCTGCTTTTGCATTCCAGTCCCCTTATAATGAAAAGGACATCTTTTTTGGGTGTTAGTTCTAGCAGGTCTTGTAGGTCTTCATAGAACCGTTCAACTTCAGCTTCTTCAGCATTACTGGTTGGGGCATAGACTTGGATTACTGAGATATTGAATGGTTTGCCTTGGAAATGAACAGAGATCATTCTGTTTTTGAGATGGCATACAAGTACTGCATTTCGGACTCTTGTTGACTGTGAGGGCTACTCCATTTCTTTTAAGGGATTCTTGCCCACAGTAGTAAATATAATGGTCATCTGAGTTAAATTCACCCATTCCCGTCCATCTTAGTTCACTGATTCCTAAAATGTCTACGTTCATTCTTGTCATCTTCTGTTTGACCACTTCCAATTTACCTTGATCCGTGGACCTAACATTCCAGGTTCCTATGCAATATTGCTCTTTACAGCATCGGACTTTACTTCCATCACCAGACCAGGTGCTTAGTTTTGGGCAAAACAAGTCTGAGAGTTCAAGGTCGAGGTCTCGGCCAGAGATAATTCTGGAGAGAGTTGGTGGTGTATAGGTGTGGCTTGAAGCAGTGAGCCTGGCTGACATTACTAACCAAACAAGTAGAGGAAGGAAGGGTGTCTGAAGGCTGAGTCCTGGGTCACTTTGGTGTTTAGAGTCTGGAGAGATGACAGGAGCTAGGCAGAAGGGGCAGCAAAGGAGCAGTCGAGGTGGAAGGAAGGAGGAGAGGGTGTAGAAACCAAGTGAGGGGGCTGGAGAGTCCGCTGTGTCCACGGCTGCTGCTAGGTCAATTTCAGGTAATTGAGGAAGGGGCTTGGTGAGGTGAAGACACTGAGCGATTTTGACAAGAATTTCAGAATGTCCGTGTGGAAGCCGACTGGCAGAGAGTAGAGATTTAGAGGGGTTGGAGATGTCGAATGTTGATTGCTCCCATTCATTTTTTTTTTTTCTAATTTACAAAAGGATTCACTGAAGGATTCCTTTAAATTTGTCTTTCCTCTCTTATAAATATCTTTAACAGACCTTGACCACTTAAAGGCTGAGGGGTAAGGAAATGCTGACATGTGGGAGCCAGTGCACTTGAAGATAGCTCATAATTGAAAGCGAAACCTGTTTTATTAGGGCTATAATTAGCATCCTCGAGAAGGCCCTCTGTCCCACGGGAAAATTACCCCCGTGGAGTCAGGCAAGCACAGGTACCCTGGTGACCCGGCCTGTGCTCTCCTGCCCAGAGGGAACTCCCTGGTTGCTTAGCTGGGCTCCGACCAGAGGAGGGAGCCTGGGCTCTGAGGTCAAGGTGTCCAGGCCCAGCTCTGCCGCTGCCTGTGGGCCTCAGCGAGTTGCGGGAGATCTCTGGTCCCGGTGTCATCACTTACGAAACGGGGGCCGTGGTCCTTCCATGATCCGGTTGCTCTGAGTGTCTGAGAGAATATGTGTCCAGCACCTGGCTGATATTTATTAGATGTAAGTACTGATGTTAAGGAGCTTCCCTGGTATCTCAGCTGGCATAAAATCTGCCTGTAGTGCAGGAGACCTTGGTTCCATCCCTGGGTTGGGAAGAAGATCCCCTGGAGGAGGGTACCACTCGAGTGTTCTTGCCTGGAGAATCCCTGTGGACAGAGGAGCCTGGCGGGCTGCAGTCCATGGGGTCACAAAGAGTCGGACACGACTGAGCGACTAAGCCCAGCACAGAGGTGATGGGGGCTTTCAGAATAGGGCTACTTGCCTACAAGACCAAACTTTGATTAGAAGCATGGAACTTTCAGTCCCACCCTCCTCCAGCCTCTGGGAGGCCAGAGGGCAGAGGAGATCACACTGGTCAGCAGTGGTCAGCGATTCAGTCAGTCGTGTCTGTATAATGGAGCCTCCGTAAAAACCCTTCAATGACAGATCGCGGGAGCTTCCAGATGGGCGGACACGTCTGCTGGCCAGAGAGGAGCGCGGCCACAGGGAGCAGAGTCCTCCGGCCCTGCACTCTGGGCCCTTCCAGGCTCCGCCATGCCTGCATCTCCGTCTGGGTGTCCATCCGCTCTCTTCATAATGAATTTTAAAAATAAGGGGAGCACCTGTCTGAGCTCTGTGGTGTTTGTTCTAGCAGACTGCCAAACCTGAAGGGGCGGGGCTTGTAGGAACTGGGCTACAGCTGTGTAGCCCAGTCAGACAGAAGTGTGGGTAACCTGGGGACCTGCTTACCTGCTGCCTGAAACGAGGGCAGACCTGTGGGATTGAGCCCTTGGCCTGTGGCGTCTGCCTCTGATTCACTAACTCCATCCTTCGTGACAGAGTTGAGCTGAATTGTACGATATCCAGTTGGTGTCAGGATTGATTGGTGTCAGAAGGGGTAAAAAAAACCTTCACAAGGTAATTACATTTATGTTTTCTAGAGAATTATAGAAAGTTTTTTTTGAAGTATTTTTATTGAAAAGGCTTCTGTGTTTTCCAGGGATTAAAAACAATGTATACTCTTGGGTTGAAAAAAGCTTATGTATATAATTAACTACAAAAATGATAAAGAGTGTGTTTTCAAAAATACATTATACATATCACCAATATTGGTGTTTTCTTCCAGTCATTTCCTATGTGATTATTTAAAGTGTGTATTATAAATAGGTTTATATTAATTTTTTTAAAAGATATTTTGATCTGCTTTGTAACTTTTATGTATCAAGAACATCTCCCTTATTAGAAGTACATACTTAGACTATCATCTAACCTGAGTTGTTCTCACAAATTAGAAAAGTTAGAAGTGTTTCTGTTTTTTTGTTTCTTGCCCACACTCTGCAGTGGTGAATAGTTCAGTATTCCTTAAGTTGTTTTGTATTGATGTATACTGCAGTCATATAAGTTGCAGCCTACCTTTCTTTTCCCCCAGCATAATCCCAACTAGTCTCACTTTATCTAGGGAGTCAGTTTTCCTACCCTTAGTTTTTATTTTTTCCTGGATCCTCTAAGCTCTGTGCCTCTCAAGATGTCAAGCCGCTGTCTAGATTTCACTGTAACGGGGTGAACGCTGCTTGTCGGTTCTTTTGCCTTAGATTCTTGTGTGCACTGATGTGTATTTTACTTTTTTTGAGTTAGTACTGTATTGATCTGTGGGTTTTTTTGTTTTTTTTTTTTCAATTTTTCTTCATAGGACCTAGCTAAGAAGTACTCTGACAAGCTAGAATGTTGTGAAAATGAAGTAGAAAAGGTAATGGAAGAAATACGTTGCAAAGCAATCGAGCGTGGCACAGGAAATGAGCACTATAAAACAACAGGAATTGCCACAATTGAAGTCTTTCTACCTCCACGGGTAAAAAAGGTGAGTAGGTTCCCCAGACTTACATAGTTACGCATGCTCAGTTTCCTTAGCGACGCGATTGAAGAAATAGTGAGTTCTTTCTTTTTGAAGTTACAGTCCAAAGATAAAATTTTTTTAAGTTATTTTACATATTGAACACTAATAAACCTAAAAGTTAAGTTTATGGATTCTTAAAACTGGAACATCTATAAGGTATTCTGGGCTCCAGGCATCATAGAGCTGTGCATCACATTCTCGCCTTTTCTTTAAACTTTAAACAAACGTTTAGCAAAAATGGGGAATAAAAGATTACTTCAGGTTTTCTGAAACTGTAGGCAGTAGGACACATCACGCAGGATTTCATCTTTCTTTCTCTTTGCTGGTGGAGCCAGAGCACGGTCAGCTGAGTGCACAGGCAGGCACTCAGGAGTGTCCCGGGCACATCCTCAGGAGTTGAAGTCCAGAAATGTCATGGAGGCAGGGTGCCCAGAGGGGGCTGCCCCATAGGACTGATCAGGGTTCATTATTCTCAGAAGAAATGAAAATAAGTGTGTATCAGAATTACCCTGTGACCCAGCAGTTTTACTTCAAGAGAAGTGAAAACTTTACAAAAACTGTACCAGAGCACTCGCAGCTGTGCTCACAGTGGCCTAAAGGTGGAAACAGCCCTAATGCCTGCTGGTGGACAAGCGGGGTGCACCCATAAAGTGAGCTATCCAGCCATGAAATGAGCGAAGTGCCACTCAAAAGCACTGTGAAAGAAGCCAGACACATAAGTTCCACTTATATGAACCATTTAGAATAGGCAGATCCATAGAAAAAGAACATATATTCATAGTTGTCTGGGGTGGGAAGGGAGGATAGTGCATGTTTGGTGGGGAGGTGGCAAAAATGCTCTGAAATTTTTTTATGGTAACAGTCGTACAACTCTGTAAACATACCAGAAACCATCGACTCTTATATTTTAAACAGGGAACTTTAAGATATGCAAGTTACATCCCTATAAAGCTGTTAAAAATTTCTAGGAAGAATAAAGAACTTGATGAGAAAAAGGATGTTATATATGTATCTGCCTCAGAATACCAGTTCATGAGTTTAAATGGCAGTATGTATATACAGACTCCTCTGTGGGGTCACAGAGAGTCGGACACGACTGAAGTGACTTAACAGCAGCTGCTAGTACCAAGTACCTGGGAAAGCAGACCACTGATCAGAAAGCTGATTGGTGAATGTGGAATCCCAGCAGATGATCTGCACGGTCTTGTCCTTGGTGGCCCTAGTGAGTCCATATTTCCTTCTGAAGCCCTGCCGTCAGGGAAGGGGAGGTGCCAAAAGCTGTCCTGCCGCTCCCTTCTCGGTGGCTGCGGTGGGCGCTCACTGAGGTGGTCCTGGCGCCGAGGTTGTGGGTGGGTCCTCATGGAGCAGAACAGGACCTGCCCCGCCCCCAGCAGACCTCCCCCCAGAGGCGGAAGCCCAGCCTGTGGGAAACACTGCTGCCCCCACGAGGACTTCTGGGTCACGGGCAGGTTTTGTTCAGTAGCTTCCTGCCTGGCACGTGTCCTTTTAGTCCTTAACCAGAGAGACCTGCGTGTTTTTACATCGTCTGATACCAACTTGTCTGATTTTATAGGCAGAGTAACAGTTCCCAAAAGTGTCAAGTTCAAGTGCATTTTGTCTTATTTTTATACAGGATAGGAAAAACTTGTTGGAGACCCGCCTGCACATCACTGGCAGAGAACTGAGGTCTAAGTAAGTATCTGTGTGCCTGTGGCCCAGGGGCGCTCAGCTCCCTTATACCCACTCGTTTGGTCTCATCTTCCAGTGGAGGGGAAACTGAGGCTTTGAGGCTGAAGGGCTTGTTCAGGCTCACACTGGCATTTAAGGGCAAAGCCAGGACTTGTACCAGTCTCCTTTACTTCCCAGTGTGACTTGAGAGCAGGTGGGAACCCTGTATGCATGTACTTGGTCCATGTTTGAATCAATAAGTGATAGAAATAGGAGGCAGCCTGATACTGGCCAAATCATTAGTTTTGAATTTTATGCCTTAATGCATCAATGGCTTGCTGTGATATTCAGTGAAGAAGTTTGACCAGTTTCAGGCTCTTGGCCCATTTGTAAAAAGAGAAAAAAATACCAGCCCGTCACATTCTAATGAGAATCCGACTTTTGAGACCTGGTCAGTTGTTTGATCTCCTGGAACGTTTCTCAGTGGTAAGTGTTTCGATTGCCTCCAGGGCTGGGTAGTCTCTGTTTCCCCAGCTGATTTTCCTCATTTTCTTCGGCCTGCATCAGGGCCATTAGGGTGGGTTCAGGAAGCCTCGTCCACTCAGCACGTGGTGAGCGGTGTGTGAACAACTGCCCCATTAGGGGCTCCTGCAGGGAGACCACAGGAGGTGTCAGGGATGGGTATTCTCCTCTCCTGCAGCTAGGGCCCTCCTGTTCAAACGGATACACAGCACCAGTGGTCTGTGCTTCACGAGGAACCAAGCAGTAAAGCATAGTTTACAAAAGGACATGGTCTCTGACACAATTTCAAATAGCCACCTAGTAAGCTCGCTCTATCTGAAGTAATGTTTGTGCATCAGCAATTTGGAATACTTGGTGTTTCTGAGAAGAATATCTAAAATAGCTGTCACGGTAAAAATCTGTTTAGTGGATAATACATAACAAGTTGGGTTATCTATAATTCTCTGGTTTATTTTACAGAATAGCGGAAACCTTTGGATTTCAGGAAAATTACATCAAAATTGTCATAAATAAGAAACAACTTCAACTAGGTATGTTACAGCACAGTATGCAGAATTTTTAAAATCAAGTTACTAGAGAAATACTGACTTTGTGTCTTCTTCCCCCTCACTCTTCCTCTATTCGAAAATTTGGGGTGGCTTTATTGTATATATAATGTAAAGCCCGTTATTTTAGAGTCTGATGCTCAGTGGAGGTCTGATGGAATGCTGCAGGACAGAAGTCTGGGTGTGCTGCAAGGGAGATAGCACTCCCGCAGAGAGCCTCAGGCGGAGCTCCGTCATGTGAGCTTGAGGGATTGGAGAGGTCTGGCGTATCTTTGAGTGTGGACGATGAGGAGAGACTAGTGCTTCTTCAGGATGGAGGAGCAGGCAGAGGCCACGTGGCAAAGCTAACGGTGTTTCTAACCAAGGGTGACTTTGCCACGCAGGGGCCATTTGGCAGTGTCTGGAGGCGGCGGCAAAGAGTCTGCCTGGCAGTGCCAATGCAGGCGGTGTCAGAGACCAGGTTTGACCCCTGAGTCAGGAAGATCCGTGGAGAAGGAAATGGCAGCCCGCTCCAGGACTCCTGCCTGGAGAATTCCATGGGCAGAGGAACCTGGTGGGCTATAGTCCATGGGGTCACAGAGAGTCGGACAGGACTGAAGCAACTTAGCACACGTGCTTAGAGACATTTTTGGTTGTCACGACTTGGTAGAAAGGGGCCAGAGGAGGCTGTGCTCCTAACAGTTAATGGGAGGAGACCAGGGATGGTGCTGGACATCAAGGCGCAGAAGAGCTCCTATCCAGGGACTTCCCTAGTGGTCCGGTGGCTAAGACGCTGTGCTTCCCGTCCAGGGGGCCTGAGTTCAGTCCCTGATCGGGGAACTAGATCCCATATACCACAACGGAGAGTCATATGCCACAGCTAAGACCTGGCACAGCTAATAAATAAATAAAATTAAGTATTAAAAGACTTATCCAGCTCACAATACCAGTAGTACAGCTGAGAAAGCCTGAGTTCGAATATCATTCATATTAGTGTTTCCCTCTAGGGAGGGGGAAAGCCATTGATGCTGGGGAGTGACCCACAATTATATTTGTGTTTCAGAGGTCACTTTGGCTGCAGTAGGGCAGTGGATATGAAGGGGACATGAATGGACAGGGGAGCCCAATTAGCTTCTGGAGCAGTTCAGGCAGGTGCTGTGTCTGGTTTCCGGTAGGTTCCTGTGGCGTCCAGAGAGAGATCCACATCCAGCCTGGCTGGAATGTGGCCTTCCCAGCCCAGCCCTGGTCTTTCTTTCCAGCATTCCTGCCAGCCATTCCTGTGGCCTGCTTTAGAGATCATTTCACTGGCATCTCGTCTCTCTGTTAGTTCTTTTTGTGGTATCCTTCATTGTGCTGAAATCTTTGATTCTGATGTTATCAAATCCATCAGTTTTTCACCTTATTGTTGGTGTTTTAAGAAGTTCTCTCCCCAACCACAGGACCACATGGATAGTCTACAATTTCTTATATGAAGTCTTTATCTATTCAGAGTCCCCCTCTATATGTAAAAGCTAGGTTCCAGCTTGATTTTTCTCCCGGTATCTCCTACAAAGTCTTCAGTAAACATGCTTATTTTCTGGTGTCCCCTGATTAGGGCTGTGTTTCTATACTTCCTGTTCTTTTCTTTTCTTTTCTTTTCTTTTTTACTTCCTGTTCTTTTCATGTACCTGTAGGTTTGTTCCTGAGCCAGAACCATAGAGTTGTTTGTGTGTCTTTAATTATTATGGCTTTGTTGTAGTTTTGAAATCTCATAAGATGAGTATCCCTCATGGCTCTTCTTTATCAAGGTAACTTGGCCACTGATGGATCTTCATTTTTCAGTATAAATGTTAGAGTGGTTGTTGAGTTTCTAAATACGTATATGTACGTATATGAAGGTGTGTTCAATGAGAGTTTTCCAGAAATGTTCAAATTTATGTTTGTAGTTCATAATATTATTTCGTTATTTTATGTTTGTGATCTGTACTTACACTTTTTCATTTTATTTGCATCTTGACTTTGTTTTTGTTAGGTGTGTATGTTTGAATTTTTTTCATAGAGCCAGCTTTTGATTTTGTTAATATTCTCCTTCATTCTGTTTCATTGACTTTTCACCTGTATCTTTACTCCTTTCTTGTGTCTGAGAACATGGACAATAAGTGGTTTTTTTGGGGCCATGGGGTTAAGAAGGGATGGAACCCAAGGTATTTGTTTTTACCACTTCAGTAAATCCCCTCTCCCAGTGCGCTCCTGCACTCTGGCTCCTGGCCCATGGCTGAGAACTGGATTATGTCTCTAGCTGGAGGTAGGAGAATTCACCTGCAGGACTTCCTCATTTTCCTTTTATGTTGCCTAGCAGAGTGCTCTCTCTAGAATAGATTCTCAGACAGTGATTGCTTTGGTTTGATTTTAGGATGAGAATAAAGAATATTGAAAAGGATTAATACAGTCAGCTCATTTCACTGACTGATTTTAACCCATGCTTAACAGTTAATGCAGTTAAACAACCAGATTTAAACACATTCTTAGCAATTGTGGCATGGTGGTTTGCAAGGGCTAATGCAGGCTGAAGAATTCCATGTGACAGAGAAGATGTCCTGTTACCCAGTGCATTTAATGACTCTCTCTCTAACATGTGTTTCTGATTGTGACAGGGGAAACACTTAAGGAGCAGGGAGTGACCCACAATGTGAAAGCTATGGTTCTGGAACTAAAACAGTCTGAAGAAGACGTGAGAAAAAACTTCCAGGTTGAAGAAGAAAAGCAAAATGAAGCCAAACTAGAAGAAAAAAGAATTCAGAGGACTAAGAGAGGACTGGAGATCCTTGCAGAGAGAGGTACACAAGAGCTTCAGACTTTTCCACTCAAGTCCTTCAAAGGGGGCGGTGAGAATGGGCTGGGCTCGGGGTTGGAGAGTTGGGGGTATCACATTTCTCACTGGCCTTTCTTTGCCAACAGTCTCACATTTTTTATGTCCCCATCACTGCTTTTTAACCTTGAACTAATGGAGTTCCTCTTGGGTTTTTGCAGCTGAGATGCTGGTGGATCCGGAAGCCACACCATACTTAGACATAGCTAACCAGACGGGCAGATCAATCAGAATCCCTCCATCAGAGAGAAAGGTAAGTTCTGTAAGAAACGTGTGGCTTGCTCTTTGATTGCTGTCAGAACAGAAGTGGATTCTACTTATTTTGTCTTGGAATGTCACATAAAGGACTAGGAACAGCCTTCTGTCTCCAGTTGAGAAACAGAGAGCGTAACCTACAGTGAGCATCTCATCTGGCTGGCCCACCTGGTGAGTTCAGTGCAGAACGGCGGGGCCTCCCTGTCCTAGAGCAGTGGCTTCCTGTGGCAGTGCTGGTTGCGTAGTTTATTTTCCGCAAGGCCACTTGCCCTAGGGGATGGATCAGAATGGGGGCCGTGGGCTGCATGGCTGGGAAAAGCGTGACAGATGGTTCTTCCGCCCCTTCCCTCTGGCCCTGCAGCCCCGCTCTCTAATTGGAGTAAGGGGACACGGCTTTACCTTTGAGCGTATCCAAGGGCGTCTTTCTAGCCGGATCTGCAACTTGGCTCAGAGATCAGTCTCTGAGCTAGAATCCAGTAGCTTCTTACATGAAAAGCTTTAGTGGCTGTGGGTCATGTTGATTTTAATTTTTTGATCTTTAAAGGACATTTTTGAGTAGGTTTCACTATATGGGTTACATTGTTTAAAGTTAAATTTTAATAAGAGAACTTTGTAACTCTCACTGAGTTGATTTTTTTATGGTAATTATTTTCTCACTGCAAGTATTATATCCTCATATTAAATGATAATATTTAGATCTTTGTGGAAAACCTTTACAATATTTATATAAGAATTCAAGTATAAAAATATTAATGAATTTTAAGGAAATTTGGATCGTCTTACAAAAATTGTTTCAGAAATGCTACAGTTGACAGATTCTTCAGAGAAAAACCCAATTAAGAATAGAAAGTGAAATGAATGAATGAACGTTCTTTCTAAAAAGGATACAGTCATTACTGGCTTTTTAAAAATATGTTTAATCTTGTGGATACTAGAAATAGACCCAGATCAGCAGATACTAAAATAAATTGATAGAAACAAAGAGACAGGCACATTAAATGTCCCTCAAAGGGACAGACTCACTAAATGGGGTTCTTGTTTCAGTGTTTAAATGGATGAAGCTTTAATTCTGTTTTCCTTAATTTTGACTTTTAGATTCAGTTGTGGTCTTGGGTTTTTTTGTTTCTTTTCACGTTCTTTAATTTCTTTAGACTTAATATGCTTTTAATATAATTTGTTTTATTATAGTTTAAAGTGATGTTTTTTTAAATCCTTATTTTTCCCTAGGCCCTTATGTTAGCTATGGGATATCATGAGAAGGGCAGAGCTTTCCTGAAAAGAAAAGAATATGGAATAGCCTTGCCATGTCTGTTGGACGCTGACAAATATTTCTGGTAGGCACTTTTGTCCTTGATGGATGCCAATTTGGAGGAGGGCGGCAGTTACGCACAGCACCTTCCCCACCCCTGTGCACCCCAGACTTCAGGCTTCCCCCAAGATGGTCAGTGCAAAAGAATAGTTACGATGTAGACTGACTGGTGAACTCTTTCTCCCCATTGTATTTCTAATTGGTCGCTAAAGAATTTTATAAACTTATGCGCTAATTTTTTTTTACAACAAGCACGTAGGATTTCATGTCTGTTTCTTATTATGCATTGCCCACCTGAGCTACAGCTGACTCTACAGTCCCCGTCAGCTTTTCGCCTGATGGTTTTGGTATTCATGTTGCTGATCATTCTCCAAATCCGTTATTTCATAGGGGCTCAGAACAATGATAGCTCATTATTCCTTCTGTGTTTATTGGTGGAATTCATTTGAAAAATACTTTTCCTCACCAGTCACTTGGTTCTCCTGAGGTACAGTTTGTACAGAAAGACAGAACAAAATGCTTGGTTTTTCCTTGTTTTCTTGTTTTCAGAATAAATGAGTGGCTTCCCTAGCGTCTTCTAAAGATGACATCACTGGTGAGGCTTCCCTGCCTTTTTTTTTTTTAAAGTGTCAGTATGAGCTCATGGATTTTAACACATTTGATATGTTTCAAACCTCAGTGCTTATGGTGGCCGTCTTCAGTGGGCAGGTGGTCCTGCAGCCCTTTGCCCTGATGCGGTGGTCTTTGTACTCTGCTCTCTGTTGTCCAAAGCTGGTCTAGACTCACCCTGGCTATTTCCTGCCCCAGCACTTTCTCTGGTGCCTCTTAATGGGAAATGATACTGAGACACTATGATCCAGGCAGATGAAACATTTGAGAGATAGACTTGATGCTTGCAATGGTCAAAAGGTAATGGCTTTAGTGTTATTTCATTTTGATAAATTCCCAATATATACAGTGTACTTCAAGAAGATAAATGTTGGTATTTTTAGTTTGCCAGCTGTACAAGTAGCACCTTGCATTTTAAGTGAACCAGCTTAAATGCAGGCAGAAAGGGGGATTTTTTTTATTTCCTAAAATATTTGGGAGACAGGGAAGTAACCAGAATGGGGGCTTGGTGCCTCTGCTGTTTTCTTCTCCTGCCTCTTTGTCTCTGCTTTTATCTGAGTGTCAGCATTATTCTCTTCTGCTACAGGCAGTATAGGCTGTAAGTTAGTCATTAAATTCAGATACATTTTTTATTTCCTTCCACAGTTGTTTCTAACTTTCTGTCATAGAAAATCTCAAACATATATAATAATAGCGATTAATATAATGAGTTCCCATAGACTTTTCATTCATCTTCAGTTATCAAGACATGGTTGATCTTGATGTGTCTGTATGAGCCTTTCTGTTTTTTTTTTTTTTACCCTGGAAAAACCCTTGAAATCATTTTCAGGTCTCAGGGAACCCTTGAAAAACAATAATAACTCTCTCTTCAGTTCATAGTACATTCACATGTTCAGTAAATAATAGATATAATAATCCAATAATACTTATCAGTGCCTTTTTAAGTAGAAAATGTGATTTTTCTGGGGAATCTGTTTATTCAGGCCAGCTTACTAGCATACTTCCTGTGCGAGTTCCCTCTCTCCGTCAGAGAGATCCACTCTTAACCAAGGCAGCGTGGAGACGGAAGAGGCGTCCCCTGCCTCCTTTCTCCTGTGACGTCTTCCTGCCTTCTCCGCGTAGCTCGAGTTCTCTCCCAGCTATCTGTCGCACATCTTGGGGTGTGGTGCGTAGCGGGCCTGAGAGCAGCTTCTCTCCCATTTTCAACTAGAAAGGGGAGTTCTGCTCTTGGCCAGGCTGGAGTGACAGGGACTGGGTTTCCTCTCCCCTGCATCAACTGAAATGGGACAGACTGTATACAAACAGTGGTTTTCTGGCAGTGCAGGACAGTGGTCCCTGAGGTGGGGAAACAAACGCAGGGAAGCCTGTGGAATGTTTCAGCTCACTGCTTGGCGTTCCCAGACCTCAGCATGGGGAGGAGAAACCCAGGCAGGGCCTCCTGGTCTCCCCCGAGTGCATGAGCTGGAGCTCAGGGAGGAGGGTGCTGCCTGAGGGACAGCATGGTGAGTGCAGAGGGCACCCCGGGGTTCTGCCGGGTGACGTCAGCACGCACCTGTGAGGGGACCCCGTCCCCCAGTAGAGAATTCAGTGGGGCGTGGCAGCAGGGGGTAGGACTCGTTTCGTCCTCCAGACTGCTCTGGTCCCACCTAACAAGGCATCACACCACCACCTTAGATGATCTTTTAACTGCATCCCGAGCAACAATTAATGGTACTTAATAGCTCAGACAGTAAAGCATCTGCCTACAATGCAGGAGACCTGGGTTCCATCCCTGGGTCGGGACGATCCCCTGGAAAAGGAAATGGCAACCTGCTCCAGTATTCTTGCCTGGAGAATTCCATGGAGAGATGAGCCTGGTGGGCTACAGTCCATGGGGTCGCAAAGGTTGGACACGACTGATCGACTAACGCACACGCACTGAACCCAAGCACAAGAAATACAGAAAAACTGCACGCGGTCCGGTTCCTTGCTGCCAGTAACAAAACTATAAACAACTTCTTAGCCAACTTTCCTTTTTTAAAAAAAGCAGACACTAAGCTACCCCGGGGGCTCATATGGTAAAGAATCCACCTGCAATGCCGAAGACCCAGGCCCAATCCCTGGGTCAGGAAGATCCCCTGGAGAAGGGCATGGCGACCCACTCCAGTATTCTTGCCTGGGGAGTATTCTAGCCTGGGGAATCCCATGGACAGAGGAGCCTGGTGGCATAACGGTCCATGGGGTCACAAAGAGTTAGACATGACTGAGCGACTAACATTTTCACTCTCAAGCGTTAGCTTACCTTTCTTGAAATTGATATCTTCATGTAAAAATGTGAAACTTTTAAGGCAAATATAGTAAATTTCTATTAAATAACTGACTTAAGCCCATATGTGATTTAAATTTTTCTAAAGCAAGGCTCAGTATATTTTATTTAAATCAGTGTTATACATTGATTTTAATGTTTTTAACATGAAAGCTTATTGGCTATCAACTATTAAGGCTACTAAAGCAAAATCAATAAAACATACTCTAAGACATAATTTTACACCAAGGCATTACATTTCTGAGTGACATGATCAAGTTCAAATGTAGTCCTAACAATTTCAAATTATATAAGGTGATACCATCTCTTTTATAATAAGGCTGCTATGTGAATTAAACGTTATTTTTTTAAAACTGAAAGAATGAAGTGACCTCCTTCACATAAGTCCTGTGCCTGTGTTTTGGTTTTGGCTGCACACACACACTGTCCTGGGTCAGACTTGTGTGGGCGATTTTATTTTTAACTGAAAGGAGGGAGGCACTTTCTGTCCTTGCTCTTGATGCGTGTTAGACACGAGTGAGCCTCTTCATACGGGTGGGACTTTGAAAGCCGTGCTAAATGCCGGCTGCTTTCCTGAGGACAATGGGGTAGGCTCTCCCGGAAACGCAAGGTGTCTACAGGGAGATCAGTCAGTCTCACCTGGAGTGGAAGGTTAGACCACTCAGGGCCCATGAACTTCTTCCTCTCCCCTCAATGTCAACTTCTCAGGCGAAGCAGAGACTCGAAGAAGGTGCCCCTTACCTGGTCAAACAGCTGTGTGTGTGTGTGTGTGTGCGTGTGTGTGTAAAAGATGGTGTGTATGTTACAGAACATCCATAGAGATGAAGTGATCCAGCAGAGCCCCCACAAGTGAACAGGAAAAGCCTGCCCTGGGCGGTCATTCAGCCCTACCGGGTTATCCAGTGTGTGCCCTGGCATGTAAGCATTCCACTTGGGAGGCTTCTGCTTTTTTTAAAAGTGTAAATGACAGAGCGCTTTTGTTTTTTTATTTTTCCCAAGCAGATTTTGATGGGCAAGATGTGAAAGTCTGACTTTCCGTAGGCCTCTCAACAGAAGCAGATGAGGTCTCTACAGCTTGTGGATGTGCAGTGCGTGGTTCCATAAGTTTTATTTTCTTGCCGAAGGGGGTTCAAACTTGAGATCTAGATTTGCATTATGAGTTTCTAACATAATCCCAGTCTGAAGTCAGAGAGTCTCCAAGTCCGTCTGTGTCAGCCCTCCATCGCCTTGTCTGTCTGCTCCCTTTGTATCTGGGTTCAGCACTGGGCCCTGAGCTCAGCTGGGCGCTCAGAGCCTGGCATCTCTCTGGGCTGCTTTTCTCCCACCTTAATGTGACCGGACATGAATGCCTTTGCCAGTCTTCATCAGTTGAGGCATTCGTAGTAAGGGGGGATTTTTTTGTTTTTTGGTGTGATTTTTAAAGCCTTGATTCTCACTTTGGCTGTGCATTAGAATCACTGAGGGGGATTTGGGCTTCCCTGGGGGCTCAGTGGTAAAGAACCCAGTTGCCAACACAGAGACAAGAGGTGCAAGTTCAGTCTCTGGCTCTGGAAGATCCCCTGGAGAAAGGGAATGGCAACCGATTACAGTATTCTTGCCTGGGAAATCCCTTGGACAGAGGAGCCTGGTGGGCTACAGTCCAGGGGGTCACAAGAGTCGGACACGACTGAGCAACCAAGCAACAGTGACAGGAGGATTTTAGAAATACACCACCAGGCCCTACCTCCAGAGGTTCTATTACAGTTAATCTAGTGGGGTCCCAGCATCAGGTTGTTGTGGTTTTTTTTTTTAAGACAAAAACAAACGGAAAAGGAAACAAAACCTCCTCCCATCCTAGTAATTCTAATTGGCAGTCAGAGTTGGAAACCATGGCTTTAAAGCATGGTCTCCCCATGTTTGCTGAGGGGTACTGACCCAGTGGCCCTTATTTCCACTTCCCGACAGGCCTCTTTCCCCACGTAGCAAGGGTGTGTGTGTCCGTCTGTCCTTCTCTCCTCCTCCCAGGGCAGATGGTGTGGAGCTTGTTTCTGAACCCTCACTGCTTTCTTTCCTCATTGGAAGAATTCAGATAATACGTAGAGTTCCCTTCACAAACATTGGGATCTCTGTCTTAGTCTTTGGAAATACACCAACAACTGGAGGAAAAAAATATCAGTAATTCACAAAAAAGCGTTTGTAAAGCCACTCGCAACCGGAGGAAAAAAATATCAGTAATTGACTAAAAAGGGTTTGCTGAGCTGCTGGTCAGTGACGCCACGTCCTGTCTCCTGGCAGTGAGTGCTGCACAGAGCTGCTGGACACGGTGGACAACTACGCGGTGCTCCAGCTGGACATAGTGTGGTGCTACTTCCGCCTGGGCCAGCTCGAGTGCCTGGACGACGCCGAGAAGAAGCTGAAGCTGGCCCAGGAGTGCTTTAGAAAGTGTTACGGGGAAAATCACCAGAGACTCCTCCACATCAAAGTATGTTGCTGTAACTCGTTTTAGGTGTTACTGAGCCCTTTTCTAGAATTTGAGTTTATTCCTGCTAAAGTATTTAGACGGCTGCCAAAGGTGATTAAGTGACAATAGTTTTCAGCGAACTCTTTATTTTTGTATCATTTGGCCATGCCGTGGGGCATATGGGATCTTAATTCCCCAACCAGGGATCCATCCCATGCCCCTTGCATTGGCAGCACAGTGTCCTAACCACTAGAACTCAGGGAAGTCCCCTTAAGCTATATTTTAAGGGGATTGATACACATTTTAAAAGTTAGCCTATGACTTTGGTCTGTGCAGCATTTAGCGCAGAAGTGACACAGTTTTCTAGTCACACAACCCCGTGGATCACCCTGACCGAGAGAGCTGGTGGCTGTATTAAGTAGAATTTTATGAAAGATTTAAATGCAGAAAACAAACACTTTGAACAGGATCAGCTCATGTGAGTGAGTCACGGCTCCAGAGCTGGGCTTTACAATAAATAAGGACTTTTCTCAGTGATTTCCACGGGTCATCAGAATTCTGCTTGGGAATCACAGGGCAACACAAGATACTCCCGGTTTGGGATTTTGCATACTTCATCCTGCCCAGTGGGGCCCCTGGCCTGTGTGCCTGGAGACAGGGCTCTGTCTGGGACAGTGTTAGTGCCAGCTTTACTTTGCCATCATCTGCCGGGAGCCAGTTGAGGAATCCCGCCCATGGCAAAGGTCATGAGGAAGAAAGCCCGACAAAACGCAAAGGCCTGATCTGGCTTCAGGGATTCCCCCTAGGTTTTCCTGAACATCTACCCCCAAAAACCAGAGTCGGCCTGATTTTATTGCACTGTGCTTTCCACTCTTCTGACATTCTCTGGAAAAAAGTTAACTCAGGGCTTCAGTCTCCTGCATATGAAAGGAATGTTTCAGCTCAAACCCCTCTGATGGCTCTCTAACTTGCCTGACAGGTTCCCCTGGACTTTTTACAACTTGTGAATTGCTTACAGCCCCCCAACCACAAGAGGCACAAAGCTTAAAGCATCTTAAAGATACAGAGCCTTTTCTAAAAAGCTAAAAATTATATTGGTGATGGGTTTTCACTGTTGAGTCAGTGACTGCTGCCAGGCCTCCATATTCTTTATCTTTTAGGCACCTGAAAGATATTAATGTAATTGAGATATAGGAATAGGAATATAGTAGTTTTGATGTTAGCAACACTAGACTTTTGAGTTAATTACTTTTCTTTGTTATATATCACTGCACTCTTCTGTGTCCTTGCTGTGTAACTTTATTTAGTGCTTTCTGAGAGTGGCACCAGACTTTGGGAAGAACAACACTTTTAAGACAAATAAGTCTTCTGGTTGACAAACTCTTATCAGAAAATGGCCATAAAATGTTAACTGGCCTTCTGGCCAGAAGATGATGTAAATCACCTAAGACTTGTGTGTACAACTAGGTATGCAGAGAGAAAGCCTGGTCTCGCTAATAGTCANCTCGCACTGATTGACAATAGGTCACGTTTAGAGTTTTTATCTAAACCGTAATTCACATTGGGTATAACCCAGTTTCCTTTAAGTGCTAGCTTTGTGTTCAGCTTTAATGTTGCTAATGGTTACACGATCCTTATATTTTTCTCTGTCCGTAGGCATGTCAGCTCTTGAAAGAGCTATATATTGATCCATCCAAAGTTCACAATCTGATGCAGTTGGGATTTAGTGCCCAGGAAGCTCGGCTTGGCCTGAGGGCGTGTGACGGGAACGTGGACCACGCGGCTGTCCACATCACCAACCGCAGAGAGGTACCGTAACGTGGTCTTGGCAGCGCTTGCTGAGGCCTGTGCCTTTGAGTAGGTGCGATCTCAAAGCGCCTTAGCTCTCGGATATGAAAGAATAGAGACAAGACAGTTCCATAGCAGGTATTATTAACAAGGAAATCTTTATCTCTTCAGACTGGGAAGTCAGGATAAAAGTTTGTCTTTTTTCTCGCATCAGTTTTCAGACAGTACAGGTTCCTTCGTTTCGCTCTTGCTGTGGTGGCAGATTGCTCATAAGCGTAGCCTTAATGACTGTAGTCAAGAAGTCTTCTCTCTCTTTTTTTCACGTAGTGTATTTCTGGAAACCATTTTAAAGGGGGCTGTGTTTTCCATGGGATCATTGTTACAGTTCAGGATGTCATTCTTGCTGAGAAAAATGAGTCAGATCATACAAGCAATTAACAATATGTTATAAAAGCAAAGATTCAAAATTATAATCATTTAAAGCAGAAATAAGTACAGTTTTAAAAAAGAAACTTTGGGGAGTTGGAAGGATTTTTACTATGTCTAATATGCTGGTTTGACAAATGAGGAAAACAGGCTCAGGGGTGGACTTTTCTGGGGTCATGGGTCATGTCATTGGCAAAACCTTAACTGAGGCTTTCTCCTGTACTTTCTAATTCCCATATGAGAAGAGCATTCTGAGTTTTTACAGAAGGTTCTGAAAAGCCAAGAGATAAAAAGCGGTAAAAGTTAACCACTTCACTTCCTAACTTTTTATAAGAAGCAAAAACAAGTTGTTGTGTTTTTTTTTTTAAATAGTGGTGTCCTATCGGATGTGCATTTAACGAATTAAACTATAAGCCCTTGGAGAAAATAAAAACAACAGTGTAAATATATAACAGTTGACCTTGCTCACTCTTCTACCCATTGACTGTGTAGTTAGGATGCTTTTGGGTGAAGGCAACAAATTCAGACTGGCTTAAAACCCAGTAAAGAGGGTGCAGGAGAGGCGTACTGGCCTGCTTCAATGTGAAGAGCCAGAGGTGGTCTGAGTTTCAGGTTAGTTTTAGGGGTGCTTCGCCCTGTCCTGAGTTCTGATTTCTGTCTCTCCACCTCCTCCATGTTAGCAGGGTCATTCCGTCACAGCAAGAGTGGCTCCCAGGGCCCTCAGAGACTTCCTGAGCTGCTCACTGATTGGCTGCCCTGGAGCCAATCGCCGTGGCCAAGGGCATGCCAAGACTTGAGTGGTCTGCACCTGTTTCCCTCACTTAGGCACATCAGGGCCTCCCCAGGGAGCTGGTGAGCTTCCCACACCCTTGGGCGTGCTAAGGTAGCTGGTGGGAAGAGTAGCTCCGAGGCCCATGGAATGTGAGCTCCAGTGAATCTGCTGTCCTCTTGGCTCCTGAAGCTCTGGGTTTGAGCATCTCACTGAGTTGAGGGTAATATGTGATGCCTAGAAGTTTGACTTTCTTGTGCTTCGTGGCCCTGAGTTCAGGCCAGCTTCTCATCTGGCAAAAGGAACAAACTAATGAAACCGAGGTCACTTACAGCACTGACATGTTAAGGGCTTGTGAGAGGTAGCGTGGCAGCCTTCCTAAGAGATGTGCACTCGTTTGCCTGGACGTAGCTGTGACTGGAGAAGGGAATGGCAAACCACTTCAGTATTCTTGCCTTGAGAACCCCATGAATAGTATGAAAAGGCAAAATGATAGGATACTGAAAGGGGAACTCCCCAGGTCGGTAGGTGCCCAATATGCTACTGGAGATCAGTGGAGAAGTAACTCCAGAAAGAATGAAGGGATGGAGCCAAAGCAAAAACAATACCCAGCTGTGGGTGTGACTAGTGATAGAAGCAAGATCCGATACTGTAAAGAGCAATATTGCATAGGAACCTGGAATGTCAGGCCCATGAATCAAGGCAAATTGGAAGTGGTCCAACAGGAGATGGCAAGAGTGAACGTTGACATACTAGGAATCAGCGAACTAAAATGGACTGGAATGGGTGAGTTTAACTCAGATGACCATTATATCTACTACTGTGGGCAGGAATCCCTTAGAAGAAATGGAGTAGCCATCATGGTCAACAAAAGCATCCAAAATGCGGTACTTGGATGCAGTCTCAAAAACAACAGAATGATCTCTGTTTGTTTCCAAGGCAAACCATTCAGTATCATGGTAATCCAAGCCTGTGCCCCAACCAGTAATGCTGAAGAAGCTGAAGTTGAAAGGTTCTACGAAGACCTCCAAGACCTTTTAGAACTAACACCCAAAAAAGATGTCCTTTTCATTATAGGGGACTGGAATGAAAAGTAGGAAGTCAAGAAACACCTGGGGTAACAGGCAGATTTGGCCATGGAGTACGGAATGAAGCAGGGCAAAGGCTAATAGAGTTTTGCCAAGAGAACGCACTGGTCATAGCAAACACCCTCTTCCAACAACACAAGAGAAGACTCTACACATGGACATCACCAGATGGTCAACACCAAAATCAGATTGATTATATTCTTTGCAGCCAAGGATGGAGAAGCTCTATACAGTCAGCAAAAACAAGACTGGGAGCTGACTGTGGTTCAGGTCATGAACTCCTTATTTCCAAATTCAGACTTAAATTGAAGAAAGTAGGGAAAACCACTAGACCACTCAGGTATGACCTAAATCAGATCCCTTATGATTATACAGTGGAATTGAGAAATAGATTTAAGGGACTAGATCTGATAGAGTGCCTGATGAACTATGGACGGAGGTTCGTGACACTGTACAGGAGAAAGGGATCAAGACCATCCCCATGGAAAAGAAGTGCAAAAAAGCAAAATGGCTGTCTGAAGAGGCCTTACAAATAGCTTTGAAAAGAAGAGAAGCAAAAAGCAAAGGAGAAAAGGAAAGATATAAGCATCTGAATGCAGAGTTCCAAAGAATAGCAAGGAGAGATAAGAAAGCCTTCCTCAGCGATCAATGCAAAGAAATAGAGGAAAAGAACAGAATGGGAAAGACTAGATATCTCTTCAAAAAAATTAGAGATACCACGGGAACATTTCATGCAGAGATGGGCTCGATAAAGGACAGAAATGGTATGGACCTAACAGAAGCAGAAGATATTAGGAAGAGGTGTCAAGAATACACAGAAGAACTGTACAAAAAACATCTTCACGACCCAGATAATCACGATGGTGTGATCACTCACCTA
>SJYQ01093260.1:0-15713 GCA_006410935.1 Redunca redunca
AGTGGCCCATCCCAGGAATCTCCCATGATAGGAAGGGCCTGGCTGTCCTGTCCTTCGTTGGCCATTTTCTTTATTAAGTTAGCCAAGGCCCCAAAGATGCAAATGAAAGCTGAGGTTTTTAGGAAGGTAAGAGACGAGAAGGGCAGGTGCTCCAAGCTTTGCTTTGAAACTTTACTTCTCTGCCTGTAATCCTCGAGAAATGGTAAGAGTAAGGACAGAACAAGTAGCGCCGAGGAAATGGGAAACAGACACGTGGACAGAGGAGACAGGACTTTGTACCAAAGGAGGGAGCCAAGTGCAGCACGACTGTCTTGTCACTTTGGTTTAATGATTTTGAGGTCTTCACTCACATGGAAAGTAAGAACTGGTTTTATTTACTGTTGATTTTTTCCCCCTCCTGTGGATGAAATAACTGAAGCCTAGAGGAATGAACCAGTGCTACTGAACTGTTTAAATTATTTTCGTGTTAATAGTACACTTTGAGGATCTTTTTCCACATTAAAAAAAATCTTTCTGAATTATAAATGTTTTCCTTACATTATTTAACAATGTACACTGTTTAAAAAAAAATAAACTGAATTCAAACCTTGGGGATTCTCGGCAGCCGTCACTCCTGTGTTTGGCACTGTGGGTTGCACTTCCTGCTTGTGGACATGTGATGAAGCCACTCAAATAAACCAGACTTGGTTTTGTTGAGCTGTGGGGATTCACTTTCAGCAGGTGCCTTTTCGTGATCACATTAGCTCTGATATGACTTGTGTGCAATTTATAACTGGGTTCCTAGCTCCAGAAACTTTTTCAAACAGTGATTCTGACCTTAACTAAGATGCTGCAGACAAGGAAGATAGTGGTAACGATAATCAAAACCAGAAAAAAAAATTCTGCAGCTCAGGTGAGGGGTCGGGGGTGCGGGGGTGGCCGAGGCCTCCTGCCATGGGGCTCCTTGTCCCAGGCACCACGTCACAGAGAGGCCTGGGCTCCAGCTGCCTCTGGACTGTAACTGTAAACAGCTGCTTACATCAGATTTTTGGTTTTTGGATACATATGAACACTGTTCACATGACACTAGTTGAAGTGTGCACTAGCATTGTATCTTAAAAAAAAATCTTTAAAATGCTCAACATGGGGTGGCCAAAAACCTTCCGTTTGTTTTTTAAAAAAATGTGAAGTGCAATAAGAAGAGGCATGCCTGTTATATTGTTACAGGGTAGGATTTAATTTTGCTTTCTTAAAAATGCCTTTTCTTTGGTCTTAGGAGGAAAGGGAAGTAGTTTCATGAGCCGATGAACAATAGTGATGAAGACTGCAATCTTGCATGGCAGCGTTAGAAAACGGGGGGCCCCACAGCAAGAGGTCAGCGGTCACTCAGGGACGCACCACAGGCCGAGGTGATTTCTGTCTTCATTAACGTAATAGCTTAGGAATAAAGAGTGAGGAGCCCAAAAAAAGGCACCTGAGTCTCTACAGAGCTTCCCAAATGCCCGACCTGATGTGAGCAGGCGCTGAGTCCTCCAGCAGCGCTCAGGATGGAGCAGGTGGAGCCCTGAGGCAGAGCGCACTCCTCAGGTAGGACCAGTCATTTCATGACCAAAATGAAGTCCCATCAGGACAGAGTTCAGGAGGTGCCCTGAGCCACGGTTAGGGTGGGTCTAGTTTCCTTCTCTTCATGTCCTGATTCTTCCTGGAGGAGTCACAGTCCCCTGTGGAGGAGGAAACTGTTCAGATGTGGGTGCGGTGACTTTAAAATCAGGAGTAAACTAACTGATACAATCCAGAAGCCATCAGCTAACAGTCCTGCTCGACCTACTTTAAACCACAAAAGCCCAAGAATGAAAACTGTTAGATGAGGACAGATCCCTCCATTAACATGAGACCAAGTTGCAGGAGAAATCGTGATGGGTCTGCGTTTAACCACAGCTGTTAAATATAGCTGAAGAGTTAGCCCTCAGGTCAGGACCCCAGGGGAACCTCTGGCTTTTAAGCCAGTTGTCCTCCACGTTCTTACACTGCTGCCCCTCTGACAAGAGTCCACCAGACTTCTTAAAATGGAATGTCATTCTGCTCTTAAGACTTAGCGAATCCCACACCCCAGGTTCCCTTTGGTGTTTGCTCCTAGAACACTCGGCTACCTGTGGTGTCTTCGTTAAGGCTGGAAGTTTGGAGGTGCCAGGGTCCAGACTGTGCCTGGGGATTCTGGTGACAAAGGCTTGGTGGGATCCTGTTCTGGGTCTCCATGTGGTTCTTCAGGACCGAGACGGCAGGGGTCTGTGGTGGTTCTGGTTTCGACAAGGGCTTGAGCACACTGTCCTCTGCATCCATAGCCATGTCCCACATTTCAAGACTGTCTGCAAGGACAGCGGTCACAGGAAAATGTAACACAAACGAGAAAAGAGCAGGTCACGAGAAGATTCTGTACGGCGAGGGCCCCATGACGGCATCTGCGTTTCTCTCCCCCGGTCCTGTGGAAGAAGCCAGGCCTCCAAGCTGCAGCAGGGGACTGCACATGGGCGAGCAGTCAGCCCAGCATCGGGCCACTCGCGTCCCCTCGGTGCAGAACCGACAGGAGAGAAGATCCCTGTGCCTCTTGAGGTGTGTGTGTGGCGACCAGTGACTCAGGCACCTGGCGTGTTTACTGACTGGGCCTTAGGTCATGCCTCTGGCTCTGCTTACCTGGGAGCAGGTCTCTCTGGGTAAGTGGCTCTGAAGGTGAGCGTGTCCTGGGGAGGCTGGGCTTGGCAGAAGGCACCGGTGGCGGCTGCGCTGCAGAGAGAGGGGGCAGCCTGAGCTCCCGTTGTCATCGGGGGGCTGGGCAGCCTCAGGGGTGCGTGTAGAGCTGCCCGGTTACACCCCACAGAGCCAGCACCAAGCTCGGGGCCCTGCGTCCCAGTCCCACCTACGCCTCTGTATAAACTAGGGCTGAAAACACCATGTTCTTCTCATCAAACTAGAGAAAAACTGAAAAGTCTGGGTTGGAAGCTAGAGACCCAGAATAATAATTCTTACTAAGAACAGCCCCAGCACAATCCATTGTGGGCTTTTCCCTTCATTAATCTCAGCTAGCCAGTGCTGAGGGGAGTTAATCTGGACTCAAACGCGAGTTCATGGAGAGAGAACCGCCAGAAGCCCATCACCTCACACCCAACTTCCCGCCTCACAGTCAGAGAGCTCAAGTCCGTGTGGCCAGCGTAACTGAGGCCCGAGGGAGCCCTGGCACCGGGGAGTCCAGCTCTGATGACGTCAGGGGCGGTCTGTCTGCTTCACCCACAGGGAAACGCGGGGCAGGACCCAGCGCTCGGAAGCCCTGGCCCTGTGTGTGCCGAACCCTGGTCTGGACCGAACCTGCCACTCCAGGCAGAGGTGCCCCCAGCCTCTCACCCTGGTCCTTCCTTCCGGTGGACAGAGCAGAGGTGGCGGCCTGCTGCTGTCTCTCCATCTGTTCCCGGAACTGCTGCTGCAGCTGCTTCTGCCGGAGCTTCCGCTGGAGCGTGGCTTCGCTCTCCGCGGTGCCGGAGGCCAGGCTTCTGCAGCAGGAGACCAGTGAGGTGTTGGGGGGGTTTCCGAGTTACCTGGTCAACAGCACACAGTTGCCAAGGGTGCTCACAGCCCCACGTGCTGCTGAGAAGGTGCAAGTGGAAGGAGGAGCGGAGGGGGCAGGCGGCCGTACCGGGAGCTGCTCTCCGTGTCCCCCTGCGCCGCAGCGTGGGGGCCCGCTGAGCGGCTCCATCTGCACGGGGAGGCCGCCTCCCGGGCTTTAGGGGGTCCCAGGGTCGCATTCTGCTGGCAGCTGCTGTATCGGGCTTGTTCAACAGATGGTTCAAAATCTTGTCTCTTTGCGTTAGTTAAATCCACTTCAAGAGGCGGCTAATAAGGAGAGAGAATAATTTCCTTCAGTTGCTCCTGCCCCTTCCTTGGACGCATCCCACAGTTCTCTGCCCTCATTCCTTCGAGGCCCTGAGAAGCTGAGGCCAAGGATCCACGAGCGCGAGCAACCCCACGCCTACGTGGAGTGAGGCCGCCCCGTCCTCCGCCTGGGCCATTCTGCGGTGGCGCGGCTCTCACGCAAAGGAGGCACAACGCAGTCTTTATTCGGGGCAAAACGCTCTGTGAAATCTAACTTCAGTCTTTCCTTGGCAGCTGGGCCTGACGCACTTTCCTGTGGAAGTGATCATACATCATCAGTCACACGACAGAAACCCAGAGCTGTGCTCCACAGGCGAAGCCTCCCTCAGTAACGTGAGGCTCACAGAGCAGGTGGAGACGACTGCATGTGGGTAGAGATAACCTGAAGGTGAAAATTACACTGTGAAATTTCTTATCTACATTGGGAAGTCAGTCAGTCAAAAAGAAGTGAGCTCCTGCAGGGAGTTTCCTGGTTCCAGGCTTTCACGCCAAAGGCCCAGGTTCAATCCCTGGTCAGGGAACTGAGTCCCCACACGCCGCTGCCAAAAAAAGAGAAACTTAAGGGGAAATGAGCTTATGCTAGGAAACTTGAGGATGGTATACTCAGTGAAACAGGCCAGGAACAAAGAGATGTCTCCACTGATGAGGCACCGAGGGTAGCGAGAAGCAGAGACAAGGCAGACGGTGGTGCCGGGGCTGCGTGGAGAGGGAGCGGGGCTCACTGTGCAGTGGGCAGGATTTGTTTTGTAACAGCAAAGAGCTACAGACATGGATGGTAGTGGCGAGTGCCCCACGGTAGCAATGTATTTTGTACAACTGAACTGCACCCTTAAAATGTCTGAGAAGGTAAATTTTATGTATATTTTACCACCACAAAAAAAACTGAAAATGAGCACTGAAAAAAATTTTAAGACAAAGCTAAATGCTGTTGCATATACAGAATAATTGGAACTCACATACTGCTATATGCCATACTGGACAACTGGAGTAGAACCTACTAAGACCAAGCATACGCCCAACCCTCTGAGCTTCGCTAATAATTTCCACAGTAAATGCATGTGTGTGCACTGAGGCATGCTCAAGAACGCTAACAGCAGCCCTATTCAACCAAAAGCTACGAAAATCTCCAGCATCTGTTAAGTAGAATGGGAAAACCGACTGTAGACTCGTGTCACAGAAGATGCCACTACACTCAGCACAAATGAATCACACACATGGAATGAAAGCCCGACAAAGAACAGTTCATAATGTGAGTCCCCAAACCAAGACCCATCAGAACTCTCCTCAGCAGGGACGGGCGGGCGGCACACCCGGAGACTCCAGGAGCGGGACTCCAGGAGTGGTGGGGCCCGACCCGACTCAGGTGCTGCCTACGTGGGTGTGTCTGCCTTAAAATTCATCCAGCTGAGCATTCACCACGTGTCCACTGTCCACACAGCTATGCTGTACTTTTTAACACAACACTTTTTATAAAGCACAAACCATACAATTCCATTTATATAAAGTTTAAAAGCAGGAACAAACCTGACTAAGTTCAGTAGTTAAACTATCAACTCTTGCAATGCAGGACCGGGGTTCAATCCCTGGTCCGGGAAGACCCCACATGCTGAGCCCGTGCTCCACAAGAGAGGCTGCCGCAGTGAGAAGCCTGTGCACAAAAAGCACGGGGCTCCCCCGCCCGCGCAACGGAGAAATACTGAGCACAGCCACGAAGCTACGGCCCGGCCGAAAGTTCAAACAGTGAACGGAGCGGAGGGAACAGAAAAGTTCGGAGCTGGTTATGTCCTGCTTCCCCAGTCTGCAGTGCAGAAGCTGTGTTCACTTCCAAAAATTCACCAGGCTGCGCCAGTATGACTTTGGCAGCTTTCCCTGTATGTGTTGTACTTCATTTTAAAAAAAGTGAAAAAATACAGTCATGTCAACAAAATGGCTGACCAGGAAGCTCCAGGCCCTCCCTCACAGCGACACCAAGGTAACTGAACAGACGAGTACCCAGAGCTCCAGCGACCAGCCAAGAGGAGCCAGCACCCAGGCCGCCGCGAGGCCGAACGAGTTCCAGCAGAGGCGCCGGGCGGCTCGGCCCGGCTCGGGCAGCAGTGGAGGGGCTGCCGAGCGCCTCTCCAGGGCCCTTCCTGCCCCACTGCGCTGCGGCGGGTTCTCGACCACCGGGGAGCTCCTATTTGTTTCTCACTACAACTACAAAACAAACTACAACGTCCCTCATGAATACAGACGCAGAAATCCTAAACAGTATTATTAATAGCAAACTGAGTCCAATAATAGATTAAAAAGACTTTAAAAAAGGAAAGAAAGAAACGAAGTTCTGCCGATTGACGCGCACCTCTATGAGGGGCAGCACAAGAAGACCCCTGAAGTGCAGCAGAGGGAGGCGGCCGGCAGGTGGCGGCTCTGCAGGGGCCTGAGGAGCCGCAGCCACACTCAGCAGGCAGCGGGCACTCCCGCGCCCACCCAGTCCAGGTCCCGCTGGACTCCAGACCCCTCTCCAAAGGCAGGTGCGCAGGTCCCATGACACGCACCCACCCAAACGGGGATCCAGCCCTTCCAGACGCAGAGCTGCGGAAGAGCGGAAGGCTGGGCCGGCGAGGCTCTGCGTGTCTGTGAGAAACGGCAGCGGGCTGAGAGGGCCCTGTGCTCCCGTCTCTCAGACCTCTGCCGAGACATCCTCTCCACCATGCACTCTCTGCTTCATCGTCCTCAGTGGTGAGTGAGCCCAATGGCCCCCGCTAGCTCTTCTGTTCAAAGACGGCGGAAGTGCTCGTTCCCAACCCTCTGCAGAGCCGGCCGAGTCTTCGCGTCCCTTCCATCACCACATACTCAGATACAAGGGATCAGTCACCATCCCCACTTTCAACGCACCTGGTGTGGAAGCTTGTTCAGTGACCTCAGATAGTCTTTGTCCAGAATACAGTTTCCAAGTGCGTTCCCAAAACTTCTAAGGGTAAAACAATGGAAGCTGGTTGAGAACACAGCAGTGAACGGGACAGTCGCACGTCCCTGCCCCGGAGCACAGGGCGTGAGACAGTCTTTCACAAAGCCCGCTGGCCCTTCCCGCTGCGGAACACAAGCTCCGGGCTAAGTTCCCTTCCCAGGGGCCCCTGCGACCCCCAGTGCGTGAGCACGTGCGCTCAGGGGCACAACCCTGACGACTAGACTTCGGTACTGAGAGGCTCAGATCCCCTACAGGCGAATTTTTAAAGCAAGTTTTACCTGTATTTTTTTCTGGTAATTCAATTCTCAAAGGCATCTTGAAGCCCCAACAAGATCAAAATCCTGCTCTGTGTAACTAAGTTAATTATGTTACATGCACATAACAAAGAATTGTGCAAGTGCGTTACAGACAATGAGGAAGCAACCCATGGGCTCTCGTGGAGGGCAGGGGTGGGGAAGGCAAAGTCCAGCACAGAACAGGATCCTACCTCATGTTCCCCAAGAGGGCCTTGGAGTAAAGAGAAGCGGGGAAAGGCAGCAGGAGACGGCCGCCTGGGGCTGAGGGTGGGGGGCCCGGGGAAAGCTCTGGAAGAAGCCCTGAAACCAGCTGTGCCGGCCCACCTCGGCGCCCACCCACCTCAGCACCCGCCTACCTCAGCGCCCGCTTCAGCCCATCTGTTACTGCCTCCTTCCTGGCCTTTTCCAAGGACAAGGCTTTTGACTTGAGGCCCTCGCTGACACCGTAGCCCACGTCTTCATGATACGAGCCATCCTGGGGGCAGAAAACGTGTTCAGGCCCCACCGTGAGGGGTTAGAGCCCATCCCTCACAGCTCTTGTCGTCATCAAGCAGGCCTGCTCAGACTGGGCGTCAGTCCCGCCGGGCCGCCTCCTGGACTGGATCTGTGCCCACACGTGCCGGGGCTCAGTGTTGAGACAGTTCTCTCTCTCTTCCTCTTTACATAAAAAGTCACATGTCTAACCCAGCCCAAGTCTTACTAAGATGCACTACCGCACAGTAGAAAAGCCTTGTGGGGGACGGACAGAGAGTTTGGGATGGACATGTACACACTGCTGTATTTAAAATAACCAGCAAGGCCATACTGTGCAGCACAGGGAACTCAGCGCAACCTTCCATAATAACCTAAATGGGAGACAACTGGAAAAAGAGCGGATGCGTGTGTAACGGCGTCCCCTCTTCTGTACACCTGAAACTGATATTATTGGTCAGCTACACTCCAATCTGAAAATGGTAAAAAAAGAAAAAACCTTTGGGACACCAAGAAAAAGGAAAATTTGAAATATTATGTTTAACTGATTCTAATGACTGGACAGCAAATCCTCTCACAAGTCAGGTGGGACAGGCTTCTCAGCTTCCACCAAAAGCAAAGGCAGGCCTGATCAAGCTGTCAGCTGACAGAGAGCTGAATATAACTTCTGATGATAACACTATGATTCTGAAATATAACTCAGAAGCAGTCAAAGAAAGGAGTGACACTGTAATGAAGCTCCTTCCAGCCCCGTGTGTGTGAATAAGGGTTCCAATCTGTGTGTGCGCTCAGCCATGTACCTCTCTGCGACCCCACGGACCGCAGCCCACCAGGCTCCTCTGTCCGTGGGACTTCCCAGGCAAGGAGATTGGAGTGGGTTGCCACTTCCTTCTCCACGGGATCCTCCCGACCCAGGGATCGAACCTGTGTCTCTTGTGTCTCCTGCATTGGCGGGCGGGTTTCTTTACCACTGCGCCACCCAGGAAGCCCAAGGTTTCCAGTACTATTTACAAAAATAAGTCAGAAGAGAATTAATGCTAGATGTTTAGGAATAAGTAATATTAACTATAGATATATTAACAATAGAAAAAACGCTTCATCCATCTTATCAAGAATGCATTTTCCATAAAATTTTATATTTTGATGTAGTTTTGCTATCTCTTCAAAATAAACACAATTGACTGTATTGTGTGTTAATAACACCTGTAATATTAACAGTAACTCAATCCAGAAGAAATGTTTTAATAGAGAGCCTTAAGATCACTGGAAATTTACTCCCCCCTCCAAATTTTTACACATACACAAACATACACAAGCAGAGAAGTATAATAGTTATTAATAAAAGATTTTCAATCATATAATAGAGGCCAGTAGGGGACTTCCCTGGTGGTGTGGTGGATAAGAATCCGCCTGCCAGTGCAGCGGACACAGGTTTGATCCCTGGTCCAGGAAGATCCCATGGGCCATGGAGCAACTAACCCGCTCGCCCGAGCCCGAGCCCCAGAGCCCACGGCCCCTGCTGCTGAGCCTGTGCTCCACAGCGAGGGAAGCCGCTTCGGTGAGAAGCCCAAACGCTATAACCAAGAGCAGCCCCTGCTCACCGCAACCAGAGAGAAGCCCTTGCAAAGCAATGAAGACCCAATGCAGCCAAAAATAAACGAAGCATCACTTTGCACTATTTTGAAAAAAAAAGCCGGTGGAGAAATGGGATGGAAATATGTATTCAAGATGAAACAATGTAAAATTTCTGATGACTAAAGAGTAACTTGCTCAAAAAAAAAGTAGCTTGTATACATATTTTTTTAAAATAGATGACAGCATGTCATCTTCTATGGTATTAATATTTAGAATCCATTGGTACATTTTAAAAAGATGTAGCAGATTTATTTTAGAACGTAGAATTTTATAATATGCCAAAAAATGCTCCCTTTGCACTGTTTGTATATGGTTAAAACTCTTAGTCACTTAAAAACGTGCAGGAGAACGAGCTCCTCAAAATCCTCTCGGGCGCCTGAGTCAGGCCGAGTGAGCACACAGCCCACTCTGGCCCAGGCCTCCGCACCCACTCGCTCTCCCGCCGCACGTCTCCCCCATCACCCTCACCTTCAGCTGGACTCGCACAAACGCACAGACGCCCACGTAGAACTTGCCATTGTTAAGGTCAACAAAATCTAGGGTGGGAAAGACAGCCAGGTGAGGGCTCCTCCTGCCAGGGACGGGGCACAGCCACCCGGCCCTCAGCTGCGGCGCGGCTGGTGGGAGCCGGCAATGCCAGGGGGGCGGCACTCACCCACGTTCTGCTGAGTGATGGAGTGTGCCCAGCCATTGTAGCCAAACATCTCATTGGCCAGACTAACGACCCTGTGACCCTCGATGTAACACACCTGGAAAAAATAAAGACGAGAAAACACCTCGTTAAAATTCCTCGCCGTCCAACAGTCAGCATCACGGGCCCCCACTTTTCAGGCAGTGAACTCGCCTACCTTCTGGCCTCCTCCAGCCATGCGGCTACTGATGTACTCTGGGCCCAGCCTCTGCCTCAGGGCGTTCTGGATGGCCTGGTGTTCTTCCACTGTGTACTGGTACTGGAACCAGAAAGGGGAAACTGAACCGACATTTCTGCCATCCCTGCGCTCAGACATACTGAGGATCCTACGAGCTGTTATTCATGTGGGCTGTCTATCAATACAAGGAATTAAAACTTCACAGGCACACATTCCAGTAACTACCAGAGCAATGACACTGGCACATGCTATGTGGCCTCTGGAAAACTCCCCCCTCACTCGTGAAAGAGAGTGAGAAAGGCGAGTGCTTTAGTAGTAGTATGAAAATAACTTTGCTTTCACAGGCTCTGGAAGGCCCGATGGACCCCAGGGGTCACTGGACCACACTGTGAGAACTACTGCCTAAGATGTGACTACTGTGTTACCACAACTCTCTCCAATCAAAACTAGGAAACTAAGACTTCCTGTCTCAGAATCTCTCATGACATTTATGTAGACGTGAAAGAGGAAAAAACAGGATAGGAAGCCTTGCTTCCATGTGTCTTCCAACTCAACCATTTCCCATCCGGCACACGGAGAGATGCACCAATCTTTGATTAGATTTTCGATGCCTTGGTAGTTTTCCCCTGGCCCCATTAAAGTGGAACGATACACACAGATCTCCGGTAAGACAGATAGAATGTGGGTGGACAAAGCAAGAATTTCCCTTATATGCAGAGTATCTCCATAAACCCCAGAAACTCTGGATGCCTCCAAAAAGAGAGATCCAAGTGTCATGGGGACAGGAGTGACAGGAAACACTGGGACTTTTTACAGAGTCTGCTCCACTGGAATGTTACAGCAAAAACAATTTCCATCTAAATGTAGCCCCCAGCACTGCTGAAGCTCCAATACACCCTCAGAGCTCAACAGAGACGCCCAAATAACGTCTCTAGATGAAATAACAGCTTCCATGTATCTGATGGCGCTGCACACACTGCTTCCCCAGACCGTCTTGGTTTTCACTTAACCTCATCCCTTCCAGGGAGGAGGACACACTCACCTGGCCAAAGCATAGCACGGGGCTGCCCCCAGCAGGCCGGCTGCCATGGCCTCCAAGGACTGCTTCCTCAGTCCCGGACATGCTGGTTCAGGCCGACTCTAAATAAACAGAAGCGGAAAACAGAGATCTGAAAAAACGCAAATGGTGGAAAGCAAGTCTCCGCTGCAATCAGATGAAGTCACTTTCTCCGCGCGCCTTAAACACAGGCCAGGGGCACAGCTCCTCAGTGCCTGGCTGTCGCCGAATAGGCCTCGAACCCCTCAGGGCCTGCTTCTGCCTTTCTGCTGAGTTCTGCCAGCGTGGCGCTGCTACTAAAGGTGATTTTTGCAGTAAGAATGTGTTATATGTTATAATTACAATGTTTGCAATAGAAAAAGTCAAAACTACAAAAGCACGCTAGGAAAAAGCCAATAACCAGCTTACGATCACCAGCTATATGAGCATCGTGACCTTGACCTCTGTAGGGTCAAAGAGGAAATATAAGCCGCAGCAGCTGAACTGCCATGGACCATGATGCCATGGAAGAGTCGCGTGTCACAGAAGAACCCGTGTCCAGAAAGGACACAGCACTGAGCCACCCATGGCCCCCGCGGCTTCGTTACCTCCTGGGACCTTGTTCAGGCCCAAACCCAGGCTGACTGACTCAGCCCACCCAGCGATTCGGACAGCTCCAGGCTGAGAGCCAATGTATCAGACTAAGCCCACACTGTGTGCAGGCTGGCAGTGCCCAGCCTTGCCTCAGGAGGCCCTGCCCCTGCCGCACACCCAGCAGATTCCAAGTGGGGCCTCAGCAGAACTTCGCATGAATCCTGCACATAAATCCTACCTATCAGATTACCTATTGGAGACACAAATCTGTGACCATCAAGTAGTATATGATTCCACACATGGCATCGCAGCACAGTGTTTAAGAGCTCACATTCCTAATGCTGACTTCTGGCTCCATCACCCAAGAGGTCTTGACCAAGCGAAGTATCACATAAGCTCTCCAATGACATTTCATCATCTGGAAGATGGAGATATCAATAGTACCTACACTTCCTAGGAGCTCTGTAAAGATTAAGTGTGAAACTGCATAAAACTGCATCAGTGCAACCAGAGACGATCATACTTAAGTGAAGTCAGAGAGAGCACGATAAATACCATATGAGATCACTCATATGTGGAACTTGCAATAAGACACAAATGACCATGTCTATGAAACAGATCAGGAACAGAGAGAACTGTCAGGCAGCTGCCAAGAGGGAGGGGGTGGGGGGGCGGAGAGTGGGAGGCTGGGGTTAGCAGATGTAAGACTTTTCCATACAGACTGGGTAACAACAAGGTCCTACTGTACAGCCCAGGAAACTATGTTCAGTACCCTATGATAAACCATAACGGAAAAGAATATTTTAAAAATGTATATATATGTATCAGTGAATCACTTTGCCTTACCGCAGTAATTGACACAACACTAAACCCACTGCACTTCAGTTTTTAAAGCTGCCCTGGAAGAGTGCCTGGCACATATGAAGTATTAAATAAATGTTAACTATGGCTGAGTGCTTGTTAATTTCTGTACATTATGAAAATGCAGAAAACTGTTTAAATGATCATAAAACATTACCTTTCAGCTAAGAAATGATAAATCTATCTATAATCTTGCACTAAAGAGTGGCCTAGTCAATAATTAGTGTCTAAAATTGTTAAATCAAAAGCGTGCAGTGAGAATATTATTAGAATGTGACTATAAATGCCAGAGAAGACAGCTGGAAGGATGAAAGGCCGCTGAGGAGCGGTGCCCGTGTCAGCAACAGTGCAGCAAGGCTCGCCGTTTTGAAGATGAAAGTTTTAGTGCTGTTTCCTTTTCACATACATACATGTGTTACTTAAACAAAAATTTAAAAAGCAGGGGTCAGCAAACTTTTTCCATAAAGGGTCAGGGAGTAAATGGGTTAGGTTCGACAGGTTATACAGTCCCTGTCACTGCTTCACTTGGACACTAGCGTGAGAGCAGCCCCCGTCGGGTCACGGTGCAGAGGTCTGACAAAACGTGGTCCGCAGGAGAAGGGAACGGCAACCCACTCCAGTATTCTTGCCTGGAGAACCCCATGAACACTACGAAATGGCAAAAAGATACAAAACTGAAAGATGAGCTTCCCAAGTCAGTGGTGTCCAATATGCTCCTGGGGAAGAGCCAAGACAAAGCTCCAGAAAGAATGAAGACACTGAGCAAAATGGAAAGGACACCCAGTTGTGGATGTGTCTGGTGATGAAAGTAAAGTCTGACGCTGTAAAGAACAAGATTGCATGGGAACCTGGAATGTTAGGTCCTTAAATCAAGGTAAACTGGACGTGGTCAAACGAGATGGCAAAAGTGAACATCGACATTTTAGGAATTAGTGAACTAAAATGGACGAGAATGGGAGAATTTAATTCAGGTGACCACTGGCAAGAATCCCTTAGAAGAAATGGAGTAGCCCTCAGTGTCAACCAAAGTCCGAAATGCAGTACTTGGGTGCAGTCTCAAAAACGACACAGCGATTTCGGTTTGTTTCCAGCAAAGCGACTCAGCATCACAGTAACCCAAGTCTATGTCCCAACCACTAATGCCAAAGAAGCTGAAGCTGAACAGTTCTATGGAGACCTAACAAGACCTTCTAGAACTAACACCAAAAAGAAGATGCCCTTTTCATCATAGGGGACTGGAATGCAAAGTAGGAAGTCAAGAGATACCTGGAGTAACAGGCAAGTTTGGCTTTGGAGTACAAAATGAAGCAGGTTATTTCCTTTATAGAGGAAAACAGTACAACGGGAAAGACTAGAAATCTCTCCAAGAAAATTAGATTCCAAGGGAACATTTCATGCAAAGATGGGCACAATAAAGGACAGAAACTGCAAGGATCTAATAAAAGCAGAAGAGATTGAGAAGAGGTGGCAAGAATACACAGAAGAACTGTATAAAAAGTGTCTTAATGACACCTAGAGCCAGACATCCTGGAGTGCGAAGTCAAGTGAACTTTAGGAAGCATCACTGTGAACAAAGCTAATGGAGGTGATGGAATTCTAACTGAGCTATTTCAAATCCTAAAAGATGATGCTGTGAAAGTGCTGCACTCAATATGCCAACAAACTTGGAAAACTTGGCAGTGGCCACAGGACTGGAAAATGTCAGTTTTCATTCCGATCTCAAAGAAAGGCAATGCCAAAGAATGCTCAAACTACCGCACAATTGCACTCATTTCACAAGCTAGCAAGGTAATGCTCAAAATTCTCCAAGCTAGGCTTCAACAATATGCGAACTGAGAACTTCCACATGTACTAGCTGGATTTAGAAAATGCAGAGGAGCCAGAGATCAAATTGCCAACATCCACTGGATCATAGAAAAAGCAAGGAAATTCCAGAAAAACATCTACTTCTGCTTCACTGACTACACTAAAGCCTTTACTATGTGGATCACAACAAACTGAGGAAAATTCTTCAAGAGATGAGGATACCTGACCACCTTACCTGCCTCCTGAGAAACCTCAAGTCAAGAAACAACAGTTAGAACCAGACATGGAACAACAGACTGGTTCCAAATTTGGGAAAAGAGTACGTCAAGGCTGTGTATTGTCACCCTGCTTATTTAACTTCTATGCAGAGTACATCATGTGAAATGCTGGGCTGGATGACTCACAAGCTGTAATCAAGATTCTTGGGAGAAATATCAACAACCTCAGATACGGAGATGATACCACTCTAATGGCAGAAAGTGAAGAGGAACTAAAGAGCTTCTTGATAAAGGTGAAAGAGGAGAGTGAAAAGCTGGCTTAAAACTCAACATTCCCTGGAGAAGGAAATGGCAACCTACTCCACTATTCTTGCCTGGAAACTTTCCATGGACAGAGTGTGGGGCCCTAAATGGGAAACCTTAAAAAAGAAAAAGGCTAGCATTGCAGATGGAAACTAAGATGGCGCCTGGCAGAAGAGATGGGGGCGTAGTCTATGTTGTTTGTCAAAACTTCTGATTGGCTCTCTTGATTTCTGTGCACGCAGACAGTGCGTGATCACCATAGACTCCTGTTATAATGATGGCACATGACGATTTGACCTTTAATGTGATTGGTGTAACTGAAAAGTCCCTCGCAAACCCCTCCCCGCTTGCCTTTATAAGCAGGGAGTTTGTAACAATAAAGCAGAACCGCATTAGACGGAACCCCTGTCGCATCTGATTGTCTCTCACTCGCCGAGGGGCTGGGTTGGCGGACAGCAGGCTCACCTTTCCTCGGGACCCCTCAGCTCTCTGCTGAGGGAAGTTCCACTGCCTCTCTCTCTTTCTGCGGAGCGCTCCCCGCAACAGAGGAGCCTGGTGAGCTACAGTCCCTGGGGTCGCAAGCGTCAGACATAACTTAGCAACTAAACCACTATAAAAAAATGATCAGTGCTGCCATAAGCTGGGGCAGGAGGCACAACAGGGCAAATGGAAGTAACTGCCATTGGACACAGGGCACTTTTCAGGGCGATGAAAATGTTCTAAACTTGTGCTCGCTTCGGCAGCACATATACTAAAAAAAAAAAAAAAAAAAAA
>SJYQ01093261.1:0-17308 GCA_006410935.1 Redunca redunca
AATTGGGGCTCCATTTTGACACGGCCTTGGGATCTGCGGGGGCATCAGGACCCCCTCCCTCAGCCCCTTGTACCTCTTGTGCACGGGACGGTCATGTGGCAGTGAAACCTCCTGGCTGTACATGAGCAGTTCACAGCCATTCTGTGTGCTGGCTACCCTGTTTGCAGAGTTTGCTGTTTACTGGCACCATTCATTTTACTTATTTTCATCCTTACCACTACTTTTAAAATTAAAAGCAACACATGACTGTATAAATTCAAACAATATAGAGGGCATAAAGTTTTAAAAAAGTAAATTCTCTTCTCCTTCCTGATAAAGTCATTATTGTTTAATGGATCAATATTTATCCTTTGTTCTTCTGAATTCTTTTTATATTCAAGCAAATACAAGTCTAGATAGATTATTATATGATGAAATCATATATTTTATTATGTAGTATATTACATATTTTATTTAAATGTCTTAAGAGATATATTTACATCAGTATGTATGGGTCTTAATCTAACAGCAGAAGTAAAACTGAAAAATTCACACATATGAAGAAATTAACACATTCTTGAACAACCGGTGGGTCAAGGGAGAAATCACAAGGGAAACTAGAAAATACCTTGAAGCAAGTGAAAACAAAAACACAACATAACAAAACTTTGATATACAGCAAAAGCAGTACTACGAGAGACATTGATAGTGATAAACTCTTTCATTAGAAAAAAGAAGAGGGGATTCCCTGGGGGTCCAGTGGTTAGGGCTTTGTGGTCCATTGCAGGGGAATGGATTCAATCCCTGGTTGGGGAACTAAGATCCTCAAGTTGCATGGTGTGGTCAAAAAAAAAAAAAAAAGATCTCAAATCAACAGCCTAACTTTATACCTCAAGGAACTAGAAAAAGAAGAATAAACAACCCAACTGCCTTGAAACCAGGTTCGGTGCAACCCCTATCAAAATCCCAATGACATTTTCTTGCAGAAATAGAAAAAAATTCTAAAACCAATCTGGAATCTCAAAGGACCCTGAATAGCCATGATAATCTCGAGAAAGAAAAACAGCTAGAGACCTTGCACATCCTGATCTCAAACATATTACAAAGCGACAGCGATCAAAACAGTGTGGTACTGGCATGGAGACAGAGACCTATGGAGAAGAATACAGAACCCAGAAACAAACTCCGTCATACGTGGGCAAGTGGTCTTCAGCAAGGACACTGAGGGGGCATGTCACATGGCACCGCATGGGTGAAGCTTGAGGACATTAAGTGAAAGAAGCCAGTCTCAGAAACACGAATTCTGCACAGTCCCACTACACGGGGCGTCTACACGAATTCTGCATACTCCCACTTACATGGGGTGTCTACACGAATTCCGCACAGTCCCACTTACACGGGGTGTCTGCACGAATTCTGCATAGTCCCACTACATGGGGTGTCTGCACTTGTCAAACTCGTAGAAGCAGAAAGTAGAATGATGGTTTTCAGGGGCTGAGGAGGGGGCAAGGGGACCCACTGTTCAGTGAGTCTAGAGCTGCAGTTTTCCAAGGTGAAAAGAGATCTGGAGACCCGCTGAACAACAGTGAGGGTGTGTTAATGATACTCTATACTTCAAAGTAGTTAAGATGGGAAATTTTAAGTCATGTGTTTGTTTTTTTTTAACCACAAGAAGAAATTAGAGTATAACCCTATTAAAATGCTATTTTGGTTTCTCCCATTTAATTTAGCAATGATGTTAATTATTTTTAGAAATTTCCTAGTATTAAAACATCCTTGCAATCTTGGTATAAACCACAGCTTCCTCTGTGATAGATGATGAAGAGCCAATTTCCTTAATGTTTAAAGAGAACTCTTAAAAATCTACAGAAAAAACAGGCAAAAGTAATTTATCACAAGTGTCAACAGCATGTGAAAAGATTTTCAGCCCTCGCTGTACAGAATGCAAGTTAAAACAATAGTGACCAGTTTTCACGTACATATGAGCAGAGACTAGAAGTCGTGATGCCGTGTGGCGACACTGAGGTCACGTCACTCTGCTGATAGGGGTGAAGGTCAGCACCGCCTGTTTGGAGGGCAGTGTTGTATCTTACTGACAATACTGTAAATTCTGCAGCAGGACTTCTCTGGTGGCCCACTGGCTAAGAATCTGCCTGACGATGCAGGGGACACACGTTCAGTCCCTGCTTCAGCAAGATCCCACAGGCCGCAGGGCAGCTAAGCCCCCTGAGCTAGAGCTAGAGCCTGCTCTTCACAGCGAGAGAAGCCACGGCAGTGAGAAGCCCACACACAACTCGAGAGTAGCCCTAGAGAAAGCCTGTGTGCAACAACAAAGACTCAGCACAGCCAAAAATAAAGCAGTAATCAATGCCACAGCAATTCTGCTTAAAAGAACTTTAGAATTTCAGGTACTTTCAAATGCACAAAAGTATTCTCAGGGATAGCCACTGAACCATTATTTGTAAGAATTTTAAAAATTGGAGAAATACAAAAGTCTGTTAAGAGCTAGATTGGTTAAGTAAATTTTGGTGGATGCATAAATTAGAACACTGTTTAAAGGGGTGAGATAAACGGTAGGTTCTGACATTAAAAGATGTTGAAACTACATCATTGTGGGAAGAAAAGAGAGGATCAGAACAAAATACAACTCCATTTTAGGTTTTTAACAACACTGGTTATAGTAACTTATGCCTCTAAAAGATGTCTGAAATAATGGACACTAGATTGTTAGCAGTGGCTCTGTCTGGGGAAAACAGGGAGGATTTTCACTTTTCTTCATTATTTCTGAGAGAAACTTTGTCTCATAAATGTTCTTAAAAGAATATGAAGTGTAGGATATTCAAGACTACCCGTACCTGCCAAGCCATCCTCATTATGGAAGTCTTAGACTCATCCTTTCTTGTTGTCTGTTCGAGCTTTCAGAACCATGAAGAGTATATTAAAACCACTGATTGTGTTTCTGCAGCTCTGTCAGCTCCCATTACTCCTATTTCTATTGGTAAATTGTGTGTCGCATGTCAAGGAGGGCCGAAGCCTGGACCCCATAACACTTGGAAAGCGTCTGCTGACAGTCGCCTTTTCAACATTCGAAATCTTTTGTTGAACTCCTATTGTCCTTCCAGTTCCTTCCTCAGAATTAAAACAACAATGGAAAGTTCCTGACTTATCTATAAAGCTAAACACTTTAAGAATTTGATCTACAAACATTTTCTTCTCCAGCCCCACAAATGTGATTATTTGCAGTGTTTACAGTGACTTAGCTGCAGCTTTGTTAGTTTAGGGAACTGAGCAATTCCTGGTTTCCAAAGACAGATTTTGGGGGGGAAAGTTATGTATATTCCGTCTTATTTCCTTATTAAAGAAAAACATTGCATTTACAAGACAAACTTTCAAGACAGGGTGGAGAAAGGATTGTACAAAGAATGATGATGAACCCGGGATTGTCATCTGGTTGTCTGCAGATCTCTTTGGCAGCACAAAACCTCACATTTTTATCAGGTCACCTCACTCAGGGCTTGACTTGGCTAACAGTCTGTTTCCTCAGGGTAATTGCTGCCCCGCATGTCCGCCAGGGTCCATGAGCCGCTTCTGGATGGGCTTTCTAGATAGGGCCTTACTCTTTCAATACCACTTTTATTGGATACCCTTGAAAAAAATGTATGACAAATAGACTCAGCCCCTCTTAGCTAAAAGGGCGGTATTACTGAAAATAGCCAGATGATGTCATCCAGGTGCTAAGTATGTGGGAATTCACTGGAAAATTCTTCCAACTTTTTGTATGTTTGGCATTTTTCCTGATAAACACTTGGGGGAAGTACAGCTCGGGAAAGTCCTCCAGGCCTCCTTCCAGCAGTGCTGTGCTTGCCCGGAGAGCTGGGTGCGTGCACTGGTGGAGGGCAGCCTCTGGAGCCCGCCTGCCAGCCTCCTCTCCCTTCCAGCTGTGTGCCCTGCAGGTGGTTCCTGCACCGCTCTGAGCCGGGGTTTGCTGTGGAGTGAAATGAGAGTGCAGATTACAGTGCTCTCTACCCACAGTCAACTCTCAGGGACCTTTGGCAATTGCTGTCCCCTCACCCCACCCCCGCTCCTGCCGTTTAATCAGCTTCCTTCGTAACAGGTGACCGAGCCACTCAAAACAGTTGGCAGTGGTGCCCCCGGATTGTTGATTTGGAAGACAGCTGGGGGGCTACCTTGAGACCGAATTGTTAATTCAGACATTAGGACCATCTCCTAAAATCAGTTCCATTTCGTGTTGTCCCCTGCTTAGCCTTAGTAAATGAACACAAGGGACATACCGTAACTCTGCTTTCTGGAGCCCAGTCGCCATCACAAAGGTCAGTGCAGCCTGACTGTCGGGGACTGGGCTGGGCAGGTGGGCCTCCCGGTGACCATGCTTGCTTCCTGAGCCACCGGGTCTGTGGTTCTCATCCCCTTCTCGCCTTGACTGGTGTTCACAGCCACTGCTTTCACCTTCCCTAGGGCAATGGTGAGCAAGAGGAAGGCAGCTCAGGAGGTACCATGAATCAGGGAGGCCAGCTGCACTGGGCCTGAGATGTGACAGTGAGGGCCCTCTTCTACAGAATTGAGGGCTGTTAACTTGCCATCCTCCACTGTCTTGGGTTTTTGAAGTCCTTTCAGTGGTTTTTAGCATATTCACAGTTTTATGCATCACCCCAAACAGAAACCTCATCCCCATTAGCGGTCAGTCAGTCCCCATTTTCCCCTCCCCTCTCTGCCGTTGGCAAACACTAGTCTACCTTCTGTCACTATGGAGGTGCCTGTTCTGAGTGTTTCACACAGATGCAGCCACGTGATACGTGGCATCGTGTGTCTGCCTTCATGATCTTTCTATCCGTGCTGTAGCCCACGTCAGTACTTCATACCTTTTTATGGCTGAACAGTAGTGCGTCACATGGACAAAGCCTGTTGTGTTTATTCATTCACCTGTTGATGCCCATTGAGGTTGCTTCTACTTCAGGGCTATCATTAGGAATATTTGCGTGGACATGTTTTCATTTCTATTTGGTATACCCCTAGGAGTGGAATTATTGGGCCCTATGGTAGTTCTATATTTAACTTTCTAGGAAACTGCCCAACTATTTTCTCAAGTGCAGCAAAGGCCGCACCATTTCACCTTCCAGCCAGTGATGCTGGAGGGCTCTAGTCTCCCCACTTGCTTGCCTGTAGTGTTACCACTTGTCATTGTGATTATAGCCATCCTGGGGGAGTAAATTGGCATCTCATTGTGGTGTTGATTTGTATTTCCCTCCCTAATCAAGATTGCCGGGAGAAATATCAATAACCTCAAATATGCAGATGACACCACCCTTATGTCAGAAAGTGAAGAGGAACTAAAAAGCCTCTTGATGAAAGTGAAAGAGGAGAGCGAAAAAGTTGGCTTAAAGCTCAACATTCAGAAAACGAAGATCATGGCATTTGGTCCCATCACTTCATGGGAAATAGACGGGGAAACAGTGGAAACAGTGTCAGACTTTATTATTTTGGGCTCCAAAATCACTGCAGATGGTGATTGCAGCCATGAAATTAAAAGATGCTTACTCCTTGGAAGGAAAGTTATGACCAACCTAGATAGCATATTGAAAAGCAGAGACATTGCCAACAAAGGTCCATCTAGTCAAGGCTATGGTTTTTCCAGTAGGCATGTATGGTTGTGAGAGTTGGACTGTGAAGAAAGCTGAGTGCCGAAGAATTGATGCTTTTGAACTGTGGTGTTGGAGAAGACTCCTGAGAGTCCCATGGACTGCAAGGAGATCCAACCAGTTTATTCTAAAGGAGATAAGTCCTAGGTGTTCTTTGGAAGGAATGATGCTAAATGTGAAACTCCAATACTTTGTCCACCTCATGCGAAGAGTTGACTCACTGGAAAAGACTCTGATGCTGGGAGGGATTAGGGGCAGGAGAAAGAGGGGATGACAGAGGATGAGATGGCTGGATGGCATCACTGACTTGATGGACGTGAGTTTGGGTGAACTCTGGGAGTTAGTGATGGACAGGGAGGCCTGGCATGCTGCGATTCATGGGGTTGCAAAGAGTTGGATACGACTGAGCGACTGAACTGAACTGAATGACTAATGATGTTGAGCACTTTTTAAAAAAATTTACTCACTTTTGGCTGTGCTGGGTTTTCAGTGCTCCGGGGCTTTCTCTAGTTGCAGCAGGTGGGGGACTGCTCTCCAGTTGCGGGGCATGGGCTTCTCATTGAGGTGGCTTCTCTTGTTGCGGAGCATGGGCTCTAGGGTGTGGGCTTCAGTAGTTGCCACACGTGGCTCAGCAGTTTCGGCTTTTGGGCTGTAGAGCACGGGATCAATAGTTGTGGTGCATGGGCTTAGCTGCCCCTCGGCATGTGGGATCTTCCCAGAGCAGGGATCAAAACCGTGTCTCCTTCATCAGCAGGCGGATTCTTTACCACTGAGCCACCAGGGAAGCCCAAGTACATTTCAAATATGCTGATTGGTCATTTGTAGGCCTGCTTTGGAGAAATGTCTATTCAAATTCTTTACCTATTTCTTAATTGGATTTTTGTTTTCTTACTATTCAGTTATAAGCCCTTTTATCTGATAGGATTTGCAAACATTTTCTCCCATTCCATGGCTTGTCTTTTTCACTTTGTTGATGGCAGCCTTTAAGGCACAGAAGGTTATTTTAATTTTGATGAAGTCGGTTTTTTCTTATGTCACTCGCACAGTCATATGTTCTTTTTGATGTCTTCAGTGACTTATCTGAAAATCTGATTTGCCTGCTGAAAACATAACTGTATTATCCTTAAGTTTTCCTGATTTGGAATTTAATCAGGTGGTAAAGCACTTGATTTAAAATGTTTGCTGGCACTAGATAGAGGAGCTTAGAAATCTTAGTGCTGGTAAATTACCCATTGATCTGGTAAATTACCCATTTCTGTGTGCTCAGCCTCAGGAAACAATTTGATAGAAGAAATACATCCTACATGTCCAGAGGTCATTTCATTGTCACCCATGAGAGGGGGATACTGAGGCCTGTGTGTAGCAGAGGAGGCTGAACTTTGTAGGGGTACATTATTAGGCGCTATTGAATATTATAATTATGAAGCTTATTTAATGACACTGTTTATGATGAAATGTTTAATGGAAAAAAAAGTATGTACCCATTAGTGATTAAAAATGGGTACAAAATATTTGCAGTAGATGGAAAACTATAGGTGGTTTTCTTAAATTTTACTTAATATTGCTATTTTATTTTTACTACTAAAAATTAAGTTTAAAAGATGCATAACATTTCAGTGGAGGAAATGGTTCAAGTGAGTGCACTGGGCGTATGTTTATCCTTATCTCACACCAACTATTTTTTTTTACTAGCAATTATTTTTTATCATCATGATCACCAGATCTTAAAGGAAAAAAAAGTAGTTTGCTGTGTTTATTAAGAACTTACATGGAAGTATTTTACTTTTTTTTTTTTACACTTTTATATCAAATCTAAACACTGATGATAATATGATTCTGGTGTTAGAATAACCATGATTTTAGTCATTATCAGCATTGCAATTTGCTGAAAGAAAGGTAATGATGATTGTGGTGGTATGTTAATATCAATAATAGACATCACAGAAAGTTTTCTCCTGGCATCTCATGAAAGAATTAGTAGTACTTTACATGTAAATAAATCATCTCAGCTTTTGAAATAAATTTCAAATGGATCAAAGCTTTCAGGGTTGGGTTTTTTGTTTTTTTTTTTAAGAAACAATAAAGGCACCAGAAGAAATAAAAAGCAGGCCCAATACAAGGTCACGAGTCACACGCACACCCAAGGTGAAGCCACTCAAGGGGCTTCTGCCCCGGGGAGAGCGGTACAGTCACAGGGCCACAAACTGCGTCTGTGCACCCTCTGACCCTCCGACCTTGGGCTTTACCTGAGCACCAGGAGTCTGGGGTACCAGCAGTAACTGAGGTGGTCCCTGTCCCGCAGCCTGGAGCCGGGGTGGCAGGGCAGGCTGGTCCCCAGAGCTCGGCCCTGGGCAGCAGTGCCCTCTCCCCGGGACACGTGCCGCCACGACGCAGCCTCTGGGCTTGGCGCCGGAGAGGCAGAGGCGGTGTCCTGCGCTCATGTGTGGGAAGGCTATGAAAAGAAAACCCGTATTGGCCCAAACATTTAAACAAGAATTACACTAGGATCTTTTGTTCTCGCTCTGACATAGCCAGAATTCATTTGAAGGTCCAGAAGAGGATTATTTTTGTTGTTGTCATTTTCGAATCCGAGTTATTTTATGCGAGCAAACAGAGGGAAACACAAAACAGAAACACATGGCTGAAGTCTGTCCCATGGTGTCGGGGTGAACCACATCACTCTTCGGGGCACTGTTTTTTGCTAAAAGGACTCCCGACTGGAATGTTCCATCCAAGGTGCTGTTGCCTTCCTTGGGAGAAGGCCCAGGTGACCGGAGGCAAGCAGCAAGAGTGTCTGGGAATCGGGGATACACACACAGCTCGGGAGAGCCTCACCTCTCTTTTTTTTCCTCCCCAGGTTTAACAGGGAAAACGTGTTTTCTGCCAACAACTGAAGAAGCCCTCAGAAGCTGTTCCTTTGGGCCTCATGGAGCAGCTGGAAGCCGTGCTGTGAGACCCCCCCAGCAGGAGGAGCTGTCGCCCACTGACACTCGGCACGACGGTCGTCATGGCCAGCAAGAGGAAGTCCACCACCCCGTGCATGATCCCCGTGAAGACCGTGGTGCTGCCCAGCTCCAGCACCGAGGCCCCGCCCGCAGAGCCCGGGCCCGAGGGGCCCCCACAGGAGCCGCCCCCGGAAGCACCCGCCACCAGCACCGAGGCCACCCAGAGCGCCAGTGGTCCCGATGTCCCCTCGCTCGCCAACGGGCACCGGAGCACCTTGGACGGCTATGCGTATGCCTGTAAATACTGTGACTTCAGATCCCAGGACATAACCCAGTTTGTGGGACATCTGAGCTCAGAGCACACAGACTTTAACAAAGACCCAAGCTTTTTATGCACTGAATGCAGCTTCCTGGCAAAAACTCCCGAGGGGCTTTCTCTGCACAACGCCAAGTGCCACCTGGGGGAAGCCAGCTTTGTGTGGAATGTGGCCAAGCCAGACAATCACCTGGTTGTGGAGCAGAGTGTCCCCGAGGGCGCCAGCCCTCCTGACCTGTCAGGGGAGCCAAACGTGGAGGGGACGGATGGACAGGCGGAAATCATCATCACCAAGACTCCAATCATGAAGATAATGAAAGGCAAAGCTGAAGCCAAGAAGATCCACACGCTCAAGGAGAGCGTGCCCAGCCAGCCCACCGGGGAGGCCTTACCGAACCCTCCAGCGGGGGACACGGAGGTGAAAGAGGGGGACCACGCCTCTGTCAACGGGGCGGCCCCCACCAGCCAGGCCTCAACCAACCCCGCGAAGCCCCCCGCCTCGGCCAATGGGCCCCTGCTGGGGACAGTGCCAGTGCTGCCCGCGGGCATCGCCCAGCTCCTCTCCCTGCAGCAGCCACCCCCACAGGCCCAGCAGCCCCTGCCCACCGCCAGGTCCCTCCCCAAAGTGATGATCCCGCTGAGCAGCATTCCCACGTACAACGCGGCCATGGACTCCAACAGCTTTCTGAAGAACTCCTTCCACAAGTTCCCCTACCCAACCAAAGCCGAGCTCTGCTATTTAACTGTGGTCACCAAGTACCCGGAGGAACAGCTCAAGATCTGGTTCACCGCCCAGAGGCTAAAGCAGGGCATCAGCTGGTCCCCGGAGGAGATTGAGGACGCCCGGAAAAAGATGTTCAACACCGTCATCCAGTCAGTGCCCCAGCCCACCATCACGGTCCTCAACACCCCCCTGGTTGCCAGCAGTGGCAACGTCCAGCACCTCATCCAGGCCGCTCTGCCCGGGCATATGGTGGGGCAGCCGGAGGGCGCGGCGGGGGGACTTCTGGTCACTCAGCCTCTAATGGCCAATGGGCTGCAGGCCCCCAGCTCCTCTCTCCCCCTGGCAGTCACTTCTGTCCCCAAGCCACCCGCTGTCGCACCCATTAACACCGTGTGTTCAAATACGACGTCGGCCGTGAAGGTGGTAAACGCCGCGCAGTCGCTCCTCACAGCCTGCCCCAGCATCACCTCCCAAGCCTTCCTTGACGCCAGCATCTGCAAGAACAAGAAGTCTCATGAGCAGCTGTCAGCTCTGAAGGGGAGCTTCTGTCGGAACCAGTTCCCAGGGCAGAGCGAAGTGGAGCACCTGACCAAAGTGACAGGCCTCAGCACCCGGGAGGTGCGCAAGTGGTTCAGCGACCGCAGGTACCACTGCCGGAACCTCAAGGGCTCCAGGGCTGGACTGCCTGGAGAGCACGGCACCCTGCTCGTTGACCCTGTGCCCGAGGCACCCTTCTCCCCATCATGCAAGGCCCCCGAGGTGACCTGCCTCCCCACAGCGGCCACCCTGGCCACCCCACCTTCTGCCAAGCGACAGTCCTGGCACCAGACCCCTGACTTCACACCAACCAAATACAAGGAGCGGGCCCCCGAGCAGCTCAGAGCCCTGGAGAGCAGTTTTGCACAAAACCCCCTTCCCCTGGACGAGGAGCTGGACCGCCTGAGGACTGAGACCAAAATGACCCGCAGGGAGATTGATGGCTGGTTTTCAGAGAGACGGAAAAAAGTGAGTGCCGAGGAGGCCAAGAAGGCCGAGGAGGGGGCTTCTCCAGGGGAGGAGGAGGCCGCGGAGACCGAGGGGGAGGAGGGCTTAGCTGGGGAAAATGGCTCCCCAGAAGCGCCTGGTGGCCACTCGCTGGCCGAACGCAAAGTCAGCCCCATCAAAATCAACCTCAAGAACCTGCGGGTGACAGAGGCCAACGGCAAGGGCGAGCTCGTGGGGCTGGGTGTCTGCGAGCCTGAGGATGAGGCGCCCGGCAAGCTGGCAGAGCAGCCGCCGGGCAAGGCGGGCTGCAAGAAGACGGCCCAGCAGCGGCACCTGCTGCGGCAGCTCTTTGTGCAGACGCAGTGGCCCAGCACCCAGGACTACGACTCCATCATGGCCCAGACGGGCCTGCCGCGGCCCGAGGTGGTGCGCTGGTTTGGGGACAGCCGGTACGCCCTGAAGAACGGCCAGCTCAAGTGGTACGAAGACTACAAGAGGGGCAACTTCCCCCCTGGGCTGCTGGTCATCGCGCCCGGCAACCGGGAGCTGCTGCAGGGCTATTACGCGACCCACAAGACACTGTGCGAGCAAGACCTGCAGAGCCTCTGCGACAAGACCCAGATGAGCGCCCAGCAGGTCAAGCAGTGGTTTGCCGAGAAGATGGGAGAGGAGACCCGGGCTGTGGCCGACACGGGCAGCGAGGGCCAGGGCCCCTGCGCCAGCGACCCTGCGGCCCTTCACAAAGGGCTGGGTGACGCCTATGTGGAGGTGTCTGAAAACAGCGAGCCGTGGGAGCCCAGCGCCCCTGAGGCCAGAGCAGAGCCCTTTGACACACAGAGTCCCCAGGCCAGACCTCAGCTGGGTAAGGAGCCCCCCAGGACTGTGCCATCCTTTGAGGGTGCTGGGGCACTGGGTGGCGGGGAGCTGAGTCTAGGGCCGGGGTAGCTGCTATTTCTCAGGCCGTCTGGCAGCAGGACCACCTTGTCTTGCTGCTTCCAGGGACACCAGGCAGCAGAACCCATTCGAGCATCTGTGCTGAAGGGTTGCCTGTTGGGTCTGTTTCATTTTGCGTGTGTTAAACGTGTGCGGGGAAAGGAAGGAGCACAGTTGGTCCACCAGTGAATCCACACTCCTCCAGTCATTTCTTAGCCAAAGGAGAGAAGAAGTCGGAACATCACCTGAGCCAGACAAGCTACCAGGCAGGAGACAAGATAGGCCTGTCTATTCCTGATGAGGAAATTCAACCCAAATTGGGGAACAAAAGCAGAGGGAGCCTTTCACTGACCTTAAGATACATGAAGTGCTTTTTTTTTTAAAAAAAAAAAGGGTGAAAAATCCTGTACCTTGCATTTCTGCATTTCTTCCTAATGTAGAGGACAGGGAGACTCCTCTTCTGTCTTAGATATGTAGAAGCCAAAGCCTGAATCTGTTCCTCAGCTTCTCTGGATCAGGACACTAGTACTTGAAAGAAAGCTTTAGAAGGTTGTTTATTGAAGACAATTTGACGCCTCAGACACATCACATTAGCCGGTGTTGGTTTTCTCAGGTGTTGACCCCTGAGTTCCTGGCCTCTCCCTCCTCTCCCCACCCTCCTCACGAGCAGCCTTGTCACAGGCTGGCCAGGAGCAAGGTGGTGTTCAGTTGCTCAGCTGTGTCCAACTCTTTGCGACCCCATGGACTGTATCACCCCAGGCTTCCCTGTCCTTCACCATCTCCCAGAGTTTGCTCAAACTTGTGTCCATTGAGTCAGTGATGCCATCCAACCATCTCATCCTCTGTGGTGCCCTTCTCCTCCTGCCTTAAATCTTTTTCAGAGTTGGCTTTTTGCATCAGGTGGCTGAAGTATTGGAGCTTTAGCCCTTCCAGTGAATATTGAGGGTTGACTTCCTTTGGAATTGACTGGTTTGATCTCCTTGCTATCCAAGGGACTCTCAAGAGTCTTCCCCAGCACAATTGGAAAGCATCAGTTCTTTGGTGCTCAGCCTTCTTTATGGCCCAGCTCTCACATCCCTTTATGGGAGGATGTGGAAACCAAGGAAGTATCTGAATTCTCAGTTTCTGTAATTTATGGGCTTTCAGAGGTTGGTTCCAGGCCTGGGTTTTTCTGCACGTGACCTTGTTTTCTGCAGGCCCCCATGAGTCAATGGGGTCACCATGGCGGGTGTCATGGGCACCAGGGAACAGGTGTGGGCCCACAGGCCTGGTTGCCTCAGGCACCTTCTCCAGCATCAGGCCTGGCCACCCCTGGCTTTGGCTCTGCCAACAAAATGGCAGACTGTTGGGACGAGAACCCACTTATTTATTTAGGTGTTTTTTTTTTTTTTAATTGCTATTCCCCTGAATTATATTCTTATAGCTGGAAATAGCGTGGTCGTTGTTGCACAATTATGAAACGTGCTCAATGCCACCTAACTGTACACTTAAAAATGGTTAAAACAGCCGATTTTATGGTGTGTGTATCTGACCACAATTAACAATGCTAACCGGGATTTGGGATAAGTGGGTTTGAATCACCAGCCCTGGCTCCCCTCAGCAGGTAACTCCAACTGTGAGTGAAAAGCTGGTGTCCTGGGTGGGTCAGAGCAGGGGTGGCCAGGCTGGCCGTGCCTTCGTAGCATCGTCCTCTTCTGGCCGAGACAGGCACCCAGGGGGTCAGGGAGGGCTGGTCTCTCTGTAGCTGGTTCCTCTGAGCCATCCTCAACACTGCCCTCCCCCACCCCCCACAAGCACCCTGGGTGAGGGTCTCTCTGCAGCCGCCCCCTGCCCCACAACAGATAAAGGCATCAGTGGGACACATGTCAGGAAGCAGCTCTGCCGAGTAAGCAGTGGAAGGGGAGGTGGTGCGTGGCAAGGGTTTACAGCCCAGAAGGCAGGCTCCCAGCCTGGCCTCAGGCCTAGGTTTGCCAAGGGGAGGCTCCAGGCCCTGCTAGGTGCGGCCAGCATCCTGTCCTCTGCCCCACCTTCCTTCGGGCTGGACGGCAGGGAGGCTGGTGGGCAGTCTGAGCTTCTGGATGAAGTCCCGACGTGGGAGGGCGGGCCGTCCTGGTGCTGCACGGGGAGGTGACAGGCCTGTGTTTTCTCCTCAGAAACAGACTGAACGGGAACTGATGGCTGTGAAGGACCAGCCAGCCTTGGGAGGCTGCCGCCGCTTGGAAGGGCCCAGCCCCTCTCTGCTGCCGCAGGCCGAGGCTGCACCAGCCCCTGGCCCGAACAGGCCTCCATGCGGCCAAGCCTGCCACCACCCAGCCCGCCACCGCCCGCGAGCGGGGAGACGCGTCTGCCAGTTCTCCTGCCCACAATGTAGGACTTCTCCTCTGCCTTCCACTGAATAAATAGTTCAGATTTCACGTTCATAGACACAGAAGCAAGGTTTTAACATATAAATCTGCCTGTACACGTTTAGTGAAACGTCAGATTGCAGACACTTTTATTACATAGAAACTCTGGTTAGCAGTCCATGGTCTCTTACATCATCTCTAGAAACGCCCCGTGTCTGCTCTCTGAAGATCGATGGGCCGCACGTGCCTACACCTTCCACAGTCGGGCTGGGGTCACCACACCTGCAACCGCGGGCCTCCTTTGTGGTCCTCGAGGAAGGCAGCACCTTTGAAGAGACCTTGGCCCTTTCAGCGGTGACCCGCAAACTGCACAGTGGGCTCGTGTCGCCTCCTGGGATGATCACTGCGGAGCCTGTGTTCCCGGCGGTTTAAAAAACAGCGGGTATGTGGTTAGTGTCTGATGCTCACACTCTCGTAAGCTGTTACAGCAGTTCTGCTTTTTCATTGAGTTTGACTCATGGACGATAACTCTTCAGTGATCAGATCGACTAAAGAAACACCTGTCAAGCCTGGTGTCCTGACCTATATGCCGCTCTTTTTTCAGTCTAGACATCTTTAGAGAGGAAAATTGACAAGAGAAACAGGGATGGGCGATGGGAGCGAAGGCCACAGCCGCTGGGGGGCTTCCACAGCCCCTCTGTCAACACTCACTCCACAGCCGCCTCTGGTTTGGGAAGGAAGACTCAGGCTCAACCTGTCAGAGCAAGAACTGACGGGGCTCAGGGGCCTCTTGGAACCATCAGAGCTGGGGTGGTGCTCAGCACAGAGACCTGTGTGTGGGGTTCCCGACAAAGTCCGAGTCCTGGCCCCATGCCTGGGGCCTGGCTGGCGTGCTGGACTTTGCTGGACAGGTCCTTGTGAGGTTTTAAAGTTCTGTATTTATATACCCGAACTTGGAAACACGATCTCTATGTTAGCCAAACCGTCATATCCGCTTTTTTAATTGAGAAAAGTCACAGGAAGAGGTGCCTCTGTAACACTGAGAAACGTGCTTACAAAGCTGTGCTCAGAGGTAAATCCCTGTATCCCCAAGACCAGCCGCTCTGCAAGGAGCAGGTAAAGAGTGAAGCTCCCAGAAACCCCCTGCTGCCCAGAGCACCAGGGCCTGGGTGCTCCTCCTGGGCCCAGGCCGGTGGGCAGCATCAGGAGACCCCAGAGGGAGGGCAGGTGCTGTGGTGAGAAATACTAGGTGCGGGGTCGCCACGGCCCTCCTCCCCACCCGCCCCCCAGAACCAGACCAGGCAGGCACTGCATGGGCGTGGCTCCCAGCGTGGAGGTGGTGGTCGCCCTTCTGCCCCCCAGACCAGGCAGGCACTGCGTGGGCGGGGCTCCCAGCGTGGAGTGGTGGTCGCCCTTCTGCCCCCGGGGAACCACTGTTCCTCCCGTGTCTTTTCCCGCTTGCCCGTCCCACGAGGGACCACCTCTCCTTTGATGAACGGGTGGCATGTGAGGGCTTGGCGTGCTCTGCAGCCTGTTTGTGTCCTTCCACGTTGGGTGTGAAGCTGCTCAGCCCCAAAGCCTCTGTGGAGGATCGCCAAGAATGGCGAGCGGCTGCCTTCTATCAGCGAGCAGACACCTGGGGCGCTTCCCGCAGTGTTTATGTGCATGATTAACTTACATATATCCATATGCAGTGGATGCTCAGCTGATGCTTTATTGGTGGCGTGTACACCTGGCGTGCGCACGAGGCCGTGGTGGCACGTGGGTGCTGGGGGTGGGTGGGGCTGCTGGGTGAAGCCAGCTCCAATGGCTGTGTCCCAGAGCCCTGTGTGCCCCAGCCGAGGGCTGTCTCTTCAGAGAGGATCTTTTGTATTCACATGTCATTTACAACCCAAACAGCAAAGCAGAGAAAACAGATTACATGGTGGACAAGTTCATGCGGGACACAGTGACCCCGGCTCAGCACCAGCTGGCCCTTAAAAGGTGGGAAAGTCACAGTGCTGCCTGCGGGCAGGTCTTCTCTCAGACCCGGGCTCTGCGGACGGCCAGGATGCACCGCACCACCACCCCCTCGCCCCCCAGGCGGCAAGACCACCCAGGCTGGCCAGACCCTCCTTCCTGTGTTCTTGGATCTGAGTGACTTAGGTGGGGGCTCGGGCATCATGCTTGAAGGAGACAGAGATGGCTGGGTCATCGAACGGGTGTCTAAAGATACCCAGGGCCCTGGGGGCAAAAGCAGGAACACAGCCAACTGGGCAGAGACGCACCCACGGTAGCCAGAGCCGGGGTGCAGAGGGAGGGCCCCGTGGCCAGGTGGGTTACCGCGGGTTTGTACCCCAGCAGAGCGTAGACTGTGATGTCGCCTCTGGTAGGAGGCAGTCTGAGCTGCAAAGTTGAGGAAAGTAGGCTGGGGCTAGTCTCTCCTGAAAAAAAGCCCGTTTTTGTAAGGTGACTAATCTCTCCCCTCTTCTCTGTCTGCACTTGGACTCGTCAGAGATGGTGAACCGTGTCAGTGTTTCTTGTTGCCTGTCTTGTACGTTTGGTTTACTGTATTTTTTACATGGGGTTGTAGATCCAGTCTGAACAGGTGAGACCAGATCACCATTCTGATACAGGAAACCTAGATCTACGCTACATACACTTTGATTACATATTTTAATTCTTGACTGTTGAGGAGCTTTTTGATTTGGAAAGTGGGCTCTCTCTGTTGGGAGCCCTGGGGCCCTGAAGTGGAAAGCCAGGCTGGTGCACTCGTGGCACCTGGGGAGGGTGGCCCTGTGTGACTCAAGCTCCTTTCAAGGCTGACTGTCGGGAGCACAGGTGGGAGGTGGGCGAGGGTGGGTGGCGTAGGTGGCGCCTGCAGGCACTCACGGGCCCGGGAGGCCTTCCCACCTGAAGTCGCGCGTGTTCTCCGGGCCGAGACACAGATGCCGTGGGCTCTGTCCGGCTCAGTCTGTGGTCTCGTGGCAGATCCTATGTCCCCTCCCTGGGTGCCAGGCTGCCTTCCGCAGAGGCACGGCATCAGCCATTCTGTGCACATCTTTGCTGACAGCTCCCTGCTTCTGCTGCCCTGTCCCAGGCCCTGCTGCCTTGTCTTCCTGTCCTCTTCTCGGACCAAATTCCTCCAGCTGGAGCGGCTTTTGTCCATTCAAAGATAGCAGCCCAAGTGGATAAAGGCGCTTTGCAGGAGAGAAGAGCCAGCCAAGGAAAAACTCATAAAACCTGGAGTTTGGGTTCCTCCTAAAGCTCCTTCCCGCCTTTTCTATGCTTAGACTCTCCCTGGGGTGGAGTGCCGGTCTTACTCACCTTTTGTGTGACAACTAAACTGTCCAAGGCTCAGCTGTGTGCTGGAGAAAAGGCCTCTGGATGCGGGCAGCCCTTGCAGGCCAAAGCCAGCAGCTGCCCTGGTCAGGAGAGTCATGGGC
>SJYQ01093262.1:0-37954 GCA_006410935.1 Redunca redunca
CCATCATTTACAAGTATACTGACATTTCTGTTTGACTCAAAAAGGTCTGTAAAAATGCAATTACCAAGAAAAAGTTCTTAATGTAAGTGAATCTGTTGGTAGGAGTTAAATGCTCTGTCCTGCACACCCATTGCCAATTCAGATAAATATGTATCACATTTTAGGTGTGAAGGAAAAAATAAAAATTAATTGTAGAGACACAAGATTGATTAATCAGTGAGACTCTTTGAGCCCAGAGGAGGGCATAGTAGACACCATGATTTCTTTGTATGTAAGTAGTTCAAGTTCTAAAATGTTAATGGTAGTTACTTCCCACTAACTAGTCATTGAAAATTTTTTTTAAAACTTTTTAAAATACTTTCTCTGTTAATGATACACCCTAATACTGAGGTAACTCTTTTCTTTCCTCTTTAAGTAGGAAGCTTTGCTCGTTGGGGAAAAATTTTAGGCTTAGATTTAGGCTATATTCTATTCCTTTTAAAAGGCTTAGACATTTCTTATAAAAGAAAAAAACTTGGTTTTGTGTGTTTTAATGTAAACTACCTACTAATCTGTTACTTAAATAATAATAATCTTTTACTTAGAACATTTCAACTTTTTGTTGCTGTCATTCTGAACTGAAGGTTTAAAATGTTTTCAGTAAGAAGATTTGAGACGTTAACTGCATTAGCCTGTTGCGCTTCAATCTTAAAAGACATGCTGTGTTTTAAATTTTTCAATCTCAGTTTTTGGTAGTGGAATTCATGATTGTGCTTATTTGTTTTAAAAGAATAAGTACATTTGATTTGAATAAGGTATTTATAGGAAACTGCTACACTGATTTATTAAACATTTAATTGTACAAAGAAAAGTAATATATCTTAGGAATCGCTTGGTGATAATGAATGCTTTCTGTCCTGATAACTCAGCATGGTATTGTTTTCATTTTCCTTACTGTAAAAAAGGTGTGGAACAAGAACTTCTCATTTTCTATTCACAGTTAACTTTCATTAAGCCCTATAAAATCTAGGATCTGGAGAATAAGTCTTAAATGAATATAGTTATTCTTAAATCATTAAAGATAGCTTTAATACTTGCTCTAGTCGTTGATAACATTTAAGGTATGTCAGCCTCAACAGCCATAGGATGGTAGGCAAAACGATGATGTGGCTCTTTCAAGATTCTTTAATATTTAGTGAAATGATTATTTTATGCTGATGTGTAGTGTGGAATTATAATCAGTAATTTGTGTCCTGTGAAAAGATGTAATATCTTTACAGGATAGTTTGAGAAGGTTTGAAAATTTTGTGCTTCGTGGCATTATCTTAACATTGGAAAATGTGATTATCCAGAACAAAGCTTCTTCCAAGTAAATTGAAACAGTGTTTCTTTTACCATCATTGAATTAGCCTATTGTTTTCAAACAGTAACCCTGATATAACTAAAATTGGTTGCTTTCTCTGCTCTATATGTTACATGGTTATAGCCAAACTTTATGACCAGTGACCTTGAGTAATCAGCAGATAATTCAACATGTTAAGACCACAACTATGTTAAATAAACTTTGTTAAGTTAACTTTCTGACTTTAGATACAGAAATATTAAATCCACTAATAACTTCACTTGCATTCTGTTTAAATTCTTTTAAAACATAAATTGTAATTTGACTTTTTAAGATGTCACCTAAAATTGCTTTTTCTTAAAACACTTAACACTTTTCACTCTCTTTTGTGAGGGAAGGCAATTCCTTCTGATGTATCAGCATAGTACAACATCCAGTTATTACACTGTTGTAAAATTATGAATATCAGGATGGGCCATAGTAGACTATTTGAAGATTTAAGTTAATTGATGGTAAAATGAGAGGAACCTTATTGATACTCAGATACCTTCTTTAAGTAAAATGCAGTAGCCATTCTACCTTAATATACTTTTTAAGTACTGAAATTCAAAAATTTAGCATAAACTTGTAACATTGATGAAGGCACATTTCTGCATAATTTGCTTTTCAACGTTGTTTCACTTGAGTATTAATGGTGCGACTGCTGAAAGGAGGCATAGAAGTAAATGGTTCTGGTGGAATTAAGAGCTTTTATTGGAGCTGCGTTGAAACTTTAGTATGAAAAAGTTGATCGTTTTCTGAAGGGTATGGTTACTGAAGAGAAAGAATGATGCAAGATGAATTTGTAACCTGAGTCATAGGGGGAGTTTAAGGCTCTGTTGATTGGCATTTTATGAAGCTATGAAAATTTATGTAGATTTTAACTTATTATTTGCATCTGTGCCTCACTTATTAACATAATGGGAATGAAGACCTATATAAACACAGGATGAATGAAGCAAATTGTGTCCACTTTACATTTTTCTTACTAACATTGTGTTGATTGTTTTCTCAGAGAGAGGAGGCCTGAGGAAGAGGCTTTTACTGATTTCTCTCTTTTTTTAATGGATACTTTATTTGTACCTTTTTTCTCTTTCCAAAGGTTCTAGCCGTGTTTCAATCAGTGTCTTTTTAAGCTTAACATTTCTGATATTCACTCATCAAATGATTTCTGAATGTTAAAGGAGGCTAGCTTTTGGCTGTTTGTCTTCATTTTTTAAAACCCTGTACTTTGTTATGGCTTTATTATTAGTAAAAGAAAAAAAAACACAAGAGAAACGCATTGTGTTTTCAGGTGTGTTAGTTTAGTTTGAAATCACTACAGTACAGAGATGTGTGATTAGCATGTGGTCAGATTTTATTTAAATTACTTCTTGTGATGTTTCTTTGGCTATTCCATTATATTTTTATAGTTCATAAAAATAATTTGTATTACAATGCTGTTTTGGCTTTATCTATTGATGTTACAGATATTTTAGTTAATCTGGCTACTTTCACTATTATATAGACTATTTATAAATTTTACAAACTATAAGAGACTTATTCTGAAACATACCTTGCATATATGTAGGTTAAATGTATATTTTAACAACAGTAAAATTCATATGTGTATAGAGATCACATTGGTGGCTTTTTGAGATTTTAGTGAAGGAGAGGTTGGATCAAAAGTGTTTAGTATGAGTGACTAATATAAAAGAATATCTGTATTATTTGGTTGGTTATATAAGTTTTAATCCACTCTGGGCTGCAGGTGATTTGAAATAGCCTAGTTGTTAGGAACGCTTAATTTACATTGGGCTTAAAATTAGCCTGGGGCATATTTTTTCTTACTTTTAACATCATACCTAATTGTAGTGAGCAAAAAGTTTTCATTATGTACTACTGTTTATGTCAGCAAATTAAATACACAAAATAGGTTTGTGCCTGATAGTATATACCCTTCTGAGGACATTCTGATAATTGCGTAATGCAGTATTTATAAGTGTTTGCCAAATTAGTGGGCACTTGCTTCCATATTTCCAAGTCATGAAAGATGTATATTGGTAAATTGTGTTGCAAAAGAATTTTCAAGAAATATTTTGTTGAATTTAGCTATAACTGAAAAAAAGTCAATTACTTATTGACCTTTATAGAAGAACTCCATATTTCTATGATTTCAGAGAGTCAGTTGCCCTCATTTTCTTCTGGCTTGTTTTACTTACGTTTTGTATTTTTCAAGTAAATAAAAATATCCTTATGGAGAATTTCCATTTAGGGGGGAAAAAAAGATCTGTTAAGTGTTCCTCTCTCTCTGAATTGTACATCATCATTTTTATGCTAAATTGGATTAGAGTGTGAGTTTTAATGGTAAATTTTTGTATTGATTTTTACCCAGGAAGGTATATTTTAGAAAATATAGTAGTTGAAAATTAGTTGGAGAGAGTGGTTTCTACCCTCAAACACCAGATTTTGATAGATTGCCTTTTTATTCCTGACTACCACTGTCACATATATCCATCCCTTGAATACAGGCTTCCAGTGGAGTTTGTGGATTACAGGTGTTGAGGGAAGGGATGTGAGAGGTCGAAGCAGTAGAGATGTGAAAAGGTGGAAGATAAGTTTAGAAACATCAAGAACGTTCTAAAAACCAACAGTTTGGATCAGCTGCCATGAATTCAGAGAACTGAAAAAAGAGAAATTTGGGGCTGTGTTTGCACACCAGCTCTTTGCACATAAAGCAGTGCATTAACCAGGATTACAATTTAGTTTCTTTTATTTGATGTAAAAATCTAAAGCTAATTGTGGCAAGATAGCCCTGATGTTTACAGGTGTTCTTACTGTCTTTTGCTATCCTTTCTTAAAAAAAAAAAAAAAAAGGATGGAATGGAAATTTTAGTTCCTTTTAGATTATTTCAGCTAAGACCAAGTTTGTATTTTTCCCATTTTTATTTAGACTGCTGTTTACTCAAAAAAGTCTTAATTACTGGCATGTAGCTGAAGCAGTGATGATACATTATGTTGGTAGAAGCACTTTATATTTCCTAGTGCACTTTGACATACACTGTCAACTGACCGTGTCAGACGCTCCAGGAGTAGAACCCTCTTCTGTGGTAGTAACGTATTTCCGTGGGTTGTGTATTTTTCTAGTGAAGAGTAAGGAAATAGATTCTTATTTAATCTTACCTATGTGTGTGCTTGCTCAGCCATGTCCCACTCGTTGCAGCCTTATAGACTATATCCTGCCAGGCTACTCTGTTCATGGGATTCTTCCGGCAAGAACACTGGAATTGGTTGCGCTCTTTCCTCCTCCGGGGATCTTCCCAACCCGGGGATTAAACCTGAGTGTCCTTTGTCTCCTGCATTGCAGGGATAGTTTTTACCGCTTGAACCATTGAGGAAGCCCATAATAAACTATAGAATTCTCCAGTTGCTAGATGGTCATTTAAGCTATTTATATTGCAATATAGTCCTTAAAGCCAATTATTTTGAATAGAAGTGTGTTATCACCTAATTTTATCTCTGGCCCGGCTTAAATATTAATGACTTGTCTTAATAGAGCTGCATGCTTAAATATACTTTTTCAGAGTAACATATTAGTTTTGAGTGCTTTAAAATTTTTTTCTTTTAAGCAAGTTTCAACAAGATTAATAATGTCTATAATACAACAAATTTAGTGAAAATGTCTCTTATTTTAGAATTTTTTTCATTTGCACTGTAGAGCTCCAGATACATATATTTCAGGGGAGAAAGTTTTAATAATATGATTAGCTGTGAATATTTAGCACATTATCTTGCATTGAATTTTTATTTTTTAAACTTAAGTTCAGCTTAAGTATGTAGTATTTAAAACATACAGTTTGTGGCAATAAATGTTAATTTTTGTTTCTATAATAAAATTAACCTTTATTCTGGTTGATTTCATAATTGTCCTTAATATTTAGCTGTGGCTATTATGAAAGTATATTTGATAGCCAATTTTTTAAAGCTATTGTGAAATGACATTTAATTTAGTACACGATTTATTATTTCATGCTGGTTGGGGCAATGTGTGACTTATGACCTTATGATTGTCACGTTGAACATTAAAGCTCTCCCAGTTTGCTGTGGACACTTTTTTAGTTTATTATTGTTTTAATATTTTGTGTTTTTGTTTTGTAATTATTGAAGATAAGGGTTTCCGTAATTTTAAGATGACATAAAGTGCAAATTTGGTGGATTAAAAAAAAAACACTTCAAATCCCTTCCAAACAATTTTGTTACTTAATAGTAGAAGTAGTAGAAGGAAATAGACTAAAAATTAGGAAACTTGCATTCTAATGCTGAGCTGAACTGATCTGTGACCTTGAATAATCAGGTGTTTTAGAGTAAAAATATTTTCTTTATAATTATACATGAATTATTTTCAAAACATGTGTGTACTTCTGTCTCTAAAATCCTACAATCCTCTTAACTTATTATTTTAGTGAATGAGGCACCTGGGGAAGGGAATGAAAAACTAAAATTGATTCTTTGTACACTGTCAAGTATAAGACAAGAATGAAACCAGGTTTAGTATTTTTACAAAATAGTAATTTAAAATAATGTAGTTGGTGGTACATAGAAAATAATATGTAAACACTGTTGTTGGTAGAGCCTAAGAGTTGGGGCTCAAGTTCTCAAAGCTTGCTTTCTGTGTCAGGTACAATGATTTTAGATTAGAAGTTAAAGGGACTTGAGAGCTCATTTACAGCCCACACTTATTTTTTCAGAAGAGGAAATGAGACCTATCCAAAGTGTTTGGAGAAACAGCACAGGATTAGTTAGTGGTATTACCAGAAACGATTTAGCGAATAAACAATAGCAACAATTACACAAGGAGACCTAATTCTCAGTAGTCTAAGCTCCCCAGCAGGCCTCTCTTAACATCTGGTCTCTAGAGATCTGAAACAAAATACAGATTAGTCAGATATTTTGTAAAAGTTATGATGAACTTAACTACTTCAGATTTTTTAAGGTATATTATCCATATTCTTTCCTGTATATTTTGAACGTTTTTTTCTTAATAATTTTTTCTGTAATTTTCTGTCACCAGTATGCTCAAAACTTTGTGTGCATTCATTTTATTTAAACCCCCTAACAACCCTATGAAGGTTTTTAATTCTAGTTTCTGTATTGTCACTGACTCTGTCAATAACTTTGTAGTATAGAAGACAGCTGTTATTCACTTAATTTTACACGTGGGGAAATTTGAGACATTTATAGAGAAAGAGAAAGTAATAGGAATACTTAATTGTGATCTGAAGGGGAAATATTTAATATTGTTAGAAATCCCTCCTGAAGTGAAGTGGAAGTCTCTCTGTCGTGTCTGACTCTTTGCAACCCCATGAACTATACAGTCCATTGAATTCTCTGGGCCAGAATACTGGAGTGGGTAGCCTTTCCCTTCTCTAGGGGATCTTCCCAACCCAGGGGCTGAACCCAGGCCTCCTGCATTGCACGTGGATTCTTTACCAGCTGAGGCACCAGGGAATTCCAAGAAAAGTGGAGTGGGCAGCCTATCCCTTCTCCAGGGGATCTTCCTGACCCGGGAATCAAACTGGGGTCTCCTGCATTGCAGGTGGATTCTTTACCAACTAATACTTTGTATTTGTCATAAGTGAAATTTATTTGTCATAAGTGAATTTTTAAACAATATATAAGGGAGAAATGGGATCAAGCCACTTATCTCTCTTGCGTATATTTGTGTAGTCACTTTCTGCTCTCTGTCACAGTTTCAGCTTCTGTAAAATAGTGAGAACACTCAGCACTCTTGCTTGAGGGATTTGTGCATGGTTGTTTACTTTGAAAATTAAAAAGTACTATAAAAATTCAGTGTGGAATTCTTAAAGCTCTGCCAAGTCTCCTGAGCTCAAACCAACATGACCCTCACTGGCTTAAGTACACTGGGACATCTGTGCCTGTGTAGGTATTTCCTATTTATGAAGCATTAAGCCATTTTCAGTGCCATTATGTATAATCCCTGAAGGGTCATGGATCCCAGTTTTATAAGGACTAAATATATTTAAAGCTTTCAAGTGCCAAATCACTTTTTATTGCATTTTTTTTTTCATTTTGGGTTTTTTGTTAGCTTTTCAGTGTGATGTAAATTTAACAGCCATGTTAATAACTTCAACCACATTGTTGTCCTTTTAAATAAATGCTAGAACATCCCTCTTTCTGTTTGATTGTCTGACATTCTTCTAAAATCAAGTATGCAAAGATTGTCATTAAGAAACTTTAATCTGAAAAGCTGTGTGCAAAAGAACTTCTGACTATAATGAATACCAAAATGTATCCTAAGGGCATAAATCTGGGAGAATTATGTAGTTGACTGTATTTACTAACATTTTTATTTTTGATAAAGTGGTTGGAAAAAACTTTAGAAAAACAAATTTAGTGGATGAAACCAATCTCTTTGAATAACAACTAGTCAAGTTCAGAAACAACTGACAGTTTAAACGGGTAAGCTGTTTAAATTGATAATATAAAACTGATCATTTAAACTGGTAATACACTTATTTAAATTGGTAATATAAAAAATAACTCGGTTTGTAGGCAGCTTTCTTATAGGGAAACTAAAACTTTTAATTCGAACTAAATGTGAAATTTGTCATCTGGAATACAGCTGAGTTTACTAAGGACAAAGTATGACTATAAAATATCTAGACTGATTTTTTAAAAACAGAAAACACAGAATGAATGTTGTCTTTTTAAGCCTCTACCTTGGGAGGCTATGTATACTCTTCTTTTGAAATTGCCTTCAAAACCACCTTGTAAGACGTATTACACTGTAGTAGCACCTAAATGTTCTTGCTTACTCAGAAAATGTGTTTATTCCTTAGCTTGATCATTTACCTTACTTCTGTGATTCCAGATGATTTGAGTATTTCCAATAATGTAGAAATCTAATCCTCCCCCAAATTATAACATTTGTTTTCACTGAGATTATCTAAAAGAACTCATATAGGTATTTCTGTAGAAGACTTAAATTTTAAAGTTTGTGGAATACCCCTGGAATAAGTGCCTAGCCTCCCAAGATAGGGCTTCCCTGGTAGCTCCGTGGTAAAGAACCCTCCTGCCAGTGCAGGAGACATGAGAGATGTGGGTTTGATCCCTGGGCCAGGAAGATCCCCTGGAGCAGGCCGTGGGAACCCACTGTAATACTCTTTCCTGGATAATCCCTGGTGGGCTACAGTCCACAGTCCGTGGGGCTGCAGAGTCGAACATGACTGAAACAACTTAGCATATATAGGAAGAATAACCCAAGTACGCTAAAATTATTTATATCCGTAAAATAGTTTAACAGAGTTACAGTTACATGTATTTTCTATTCCTTAGGAGCTGAAAAGAAATTTTCTGCTCCTACTGAAAGTACTTTCAAAAATTAAGTAAATTTTGTTGTCACTACTCTTTTTTTTTAATTTAGCCATGTTTATTATTTGTAAAATGCTAGAATTGTAATGGATCCCAGCCTTTGAAATCATGAAGATACAGTCAGTGGCATTAAAAATAGGATATACCTTCGGTAACCATTTTCTTTTTGAGATGATTCTGCTTAATAGCTTTAGTAAGTTTCCTGTGTCTGTATTGAAAACAACCTGTTTTCTGAAATAGTTATTCTTTCTCTGCCTCAAAATGATCTGTAAGTTTTTGATGGCTAAGGAAAGGAAATAAAGAGCCATTATAGTGGGGCCAGTGTGCTCTACTAGTAAATTCACTTTTATTTCTTTACTCGTTTATTAGCCTGGACTCTTCCAGCTTGTTCTTTTAGCTAGGAGCCTGGTTGATGTTTCTATTCAGTAGAAAATGCTTCTCATCACTAAACATATGCAGTGGGCTGGTGTAGGTGCAGGCTGTGGGTGCTAAGTTTTCAATATAAGAAATAATTTTAGAGGAAAGGTAGGGAAAGTGGGTGAAATAATCTCTAACCCTTTAATTGATAAGAGTCATTTAACAAGGCTGTACAGTACTTTGGGGGTACCACAAATTTTAAAGGGAAAGTAGAGTAAATAAGTGAAGCCAGAAGGAAACGTTAGAACTAAGAAACCAATGAAAGAAAAAAATGAAAGTTCTAAATGCCAGTTCCAGGGTCTGGTTAAATCTGATTTTTCTATGCCCAAGTGTTTCTGTATGAACACTGGGAAATACATAAGCTTCCAGTTACACTGTGGTAATAGGTGGAAGAGCTACAAAGGCATGTCTTAGGAAGGGAATTCTTGAGATGGGTGGAGTGGGAGGTTAACTACATCTCAAAGTGCCTCCCAACTGCACTGGCCGCAGCACACGCTTAACGAGCTAGGCACTGGGCATCTGGAGGTGAAGATAAACATCTCCAACCGCGAACCTCACAGATCTAGAGATCTTCATACCTCTTCCACTCTGCCCTCGACCCCAGCTTCCCCCATCACTTTCCACACCCAGTTTGCTTTTTGAAATGTCCACTTTCCCCAGAAGGCATAACTGAAACTTCATGGAGTAGAGTGTGTGGATGAATGGGAGGTAGGAGTTGATTCAGCTATTTGGAATAAAAAGGTGGCAACAAGGAGTCTGAGCGAGGCGGAAAGAATGAGCTAATAAGATGAGCAGTGAGTAGCTGGGAATGAGCCAGCGGGAGACTCGCTCTCCTGTGCAGGAAACTAACGCGCACAGTCGCTCAGTCACGTCAGCTCTCTGTGACCCCCTGGGCTGCATCCCTCCAGGCTCCTCTGTCCGTGGGATTTCCCAGAGAGAATACCGGAGCAGGTTGCCGTTTCCTTCTCCAGGGGATTTTCCTGACCCAGGGACCGAACCCAGGTCTCCTCCATAGGCATGTGGATTCTTTACCACGGAGCCACCAGGGAAGCCCAGAATATGCAGTACTGTCATCTTATACGTTATGTGATATAAGAAGGAGGCGGGAGGGGCGTTCAGGATTGGGAACGTGTGTACACCCGTGGTGGATTCATGTTGATGTATGGCAAAACCAATACAGTATTGTAAAGTAAAATAAAATTTGAAAAAAAGGAGGAAACGTGACTTTCACCCTTGATGTTAAGACTTTTTTCTTTTCTTCCAGTACCTCGAGAATATCTCCTTACTCTCTATAAGAAGCATAACCCTCTTTTTAGGTCCCCTGATGCATTTTATGCCTGGAAACGTCCTCCTCCCCACCTGTCTACACGGCTCTCTCTCTCTCACTTTATTTAGGTCTCCACCTAAATGTCAGCTCCTAAGAGACCTTCTCTGACTACTTTATCTGAAATAGTAGCATCTCTTCTTAACATTATATATCTAATTGTTTATGTCTTATCTGTTCACCTTCTGAAATCTAAGTTGCTTAAGAGCAGTGATGCTGTTGACTTTGCTTATTCTTGTATCCCAGCAAGTCACAGAGCATCTAGCACATAGTAAGACCTCAGTAAATGCACACTGAATATATGCATCAACAAACCTGACATACAAACTAAGATGTGTAGGGATGGACTGCATCTCTGTCTTTCCAGAGAAGAGAAGTGTTAGCAGATAGTATCACTGAGAGATGACAACCCGAGTCATGTTCTCCAGAGAGGAAGCAGGTTTTAAGATGGACCAGTGCTTATGCAGACAGTGTGCACATGAAGAGACTGTGTCTTTAGTTGCTGTCAGCTTCTAAGCTTGCTCTGGACTCTGAAGTGGATTGCGTCCCAGTGTCTGAGGACAGCGCTGGACGTTTGCCACTGTTGTTGAGTCCTCAGGCATGTCTGGACTCTCTGCGACCCCATGGCCTGCAGCACACCAGGCTTCCCTGTCCTTCAGTACCTCCCAGAGTTTGTTCAAATTCATGTCCTTTGAGTCTGGTACATTTTCCATTGAGTCTGGTACGTTTACCACTGGGCAAATTAAGGTAGCCAAAGCTTTGAAAATAAGAGTTTGAGGTCTGGCTTTTTGAAATTTATCTTGCTTGAGATAGTACCTTTCATAGCTTTCATCTTATTTCTCATTTGTTTAAGATTTGAGATTATACTTGCAGACATGTAATGTATACATTTGTGTTGATTTATCTAGAACAAGTCAGGCAAGAAACCAGTTTGCCCATTTTTCAGATAAGTGCGTGTATAATGATTGAATACTCTCAAGAGAGAAGGTATCTTATTTTTGTCTGAATTTCCCAGTTATCATTCTTAAGCTTATTTAGATTTGACTTACTCTGTTTTTAGTTTTGACTTCATCTATAGTTGCTGCTGCTAAGTCGCTTCAGTCATGTCCGACTCTGTGCGACCCCATAAATGGCAGCCCACCAGGCTCCCCTGTCCCTGGGATTCTCCAGGCAAGAACACTAGAGTGGGTTGCCATTTCCTTCTCCAGTGCATGAAAGTGAAAAGTGAAAGGGAAGTTGCTCAGTCCTGTCCGACTCTTAGCGACCCCATGGACTGCAGCCTACCAGGCTCCTCCATCCATGGGATTTTCCAGGCAAGAGTACTGGAGTGGGTTGCCATTGCCTTCTCCGTCATCCATAGTACATGGCAGCAATTCAAAGCTAGTAAAATATCTCTTCTACTAAGAGTTCAACTTAATATGGTGAAGGCAGTCATAGAAAAGAGAAAATGTAAGATAAGTAAGTATTAACTAAAGCAAGAAAATCAGATGAGGTCGTTTAAGAACGAACTGCTTTAGCATTCAGGAAGAAAGGGGAGGACCAAGGACAGGGCTCTGGAAAGCATCCAGAGAAAACAGCCACAAAAGATAATGAATAGCTGGAGAATTAGGAGACCAACAATTTTAAACTGAGGTGGGAGAAAGTAGCATATACTGTCAAGTCAACTAGGGAAGAAGAAAGAGAATAGATTATCATAAATATGAGAGGCTGGTGTTGAAGCCAGTATGTAAAATATGTAAAGATTCTCAAAAGTCAAAGCCAGAGAAATCAGTGAAATCCTAAATGGAACAACAGTGTAACTAGATTTAATTTGATTATCCCTAAGTTAGAGCCTCATCAGCCTTTCAAGTTTAGGTGAAAATATTAAAGTGGATAATGAGAGACACACTGTGACACTGGGACCCTGACGCTGAGTTAGGAGCACGAGACAAAAGGCTCGAAACCAGGAGGGAACTAGGTTTCTGTTTCTGGAGAAGCCAGCACAATGGAAAGAAAAACACAAAAGGAAAACTAGCCATACCCTAGTGCAACGCTGCCTTCACTGTTACTCCTCTAATCAAAACGTGTCTGTGGTTCTGTTGCTCATAGCGTCGTGGTTCTCCATCCTCTTCCCACCGCAGCCTGTGTCCACGTAGCCACCGCGTGGACACTCCGGAACCCTTGGAGAATGTGGGTTATGCACGGTTCCTGCAGCTCTGTCCTGATCTGTCGCATCCAGGAAAGTGTATCTGAGCTCAGGGTGAGATGGCAGGATAGTCTGTGAATCGGCTCGTTTTTGATTGTTTTTATTACTTTCACTAAAGCCTTTTCAAAATTTACAAAAATAATGTGTTCATTCCCTTCAGCAAAATTATACCAAGAACATTTAATAAACTTTTTCTTCATTTCCTGTTTCTTCCTTTCCTTTCCTGTCTCTCCTTATCTTCCACATTTCTGCATAATCATATAAGCATACATGCATATAAGGCATCCTGGATTGTTTGTTTTAAACAAGAATAGGACCAGTTTCTCTGCGGCTTGCTTTTCTAACAGTAGACTCTGAGCATCCTTCCAGATCAACAGATGTAGAACTGATCTTTTAAAATCACTTGTACAGTGTTTCATTCAGGTTGTTTCAAGATTTTTACCACTACAAACAAGGCTCCAATAGACATCCTTTTCTGCGTATTCTTACACATAGCAACTTTGGTTCTAAACATAGATTCCTTCAAGTAGGGTATATACCCTGAGTCAAGGGTATATACATTTTTCAACAGGTATTTCCAGATTACTTTCCACAAGGATTATAGCAGGTCAGTATAACCTGGCAGTGTTTATACTTTATAATGAAAATACATAGGTCATTATTAATAACAAATGCCTTGCCACAGATTCTGAAATTGCTCACAGCATAGTTGTGTGCTCACAGCATAGCCATGTGCTGTGTGGTCTAGCTGAGGGCTGCTGTTGTCTGGGGTTCGGGCTCATCCTTTCTGCTTTCAGCACTGTGTCACCTTCTAGATCAGCCTGATGCCCCTCACTCTGTTCACTTTCCTTTATGCGCCCAGCCCCTGGCAACCGTGCTCCTCATCTGATGGTGTGCAGTGGCAGTCGCTGATCATACAGGCTTTTGTATGTAGCTCAGTGACAGAGGACATAGTAGATGCCCAATAAGTATTTATTGGACTAATGCTGTTTTCTTTATATATTTTTACCTCTTCAGCTAGATTCATTCTTCGTGAACACAAGGAATGTTTTCACTATAGCACTTAGCACTTAAGATACTCAATTTAGGTTGACTCTTTAAACAAGGAACCACAGAGAAAAAGAGCAAATAACATGACTGTACCTTTAATCATATATTTTACCCAGGGCAAATTGGAACTGAAGACTCCAGTGCCAGCAGTAACAATAAGAACACTTGTGTTCAGCAGTTACAGTATGTGAGGCATAAGTCAGATTTCAAAGGATGCAACAGTGAGCAAGGCTGATGTTGTTTCTGTCCTTGCGAAACTTAGGGTCTTACAGAAATTATACTTAGAAGATTTGTAGGCAACATTGAAAGAGCGGTGTCCAGTTTCAGGCTTTTTCCAGCAGAGACTGTGGAATATTTATTCGTTCAACATTTACTTAGTGCCAGCTCTACCAGGTGGCAGGGTGGCAAGGAATCCACCTGCCAGTGCTGGAGACGCGGGTTCGATCCCTGGATTGGGAAGATCCCCTGGACCAGGAAATGGCAACCCACTCCAGTATTCTTGCCTGAAAAATCCCACGGACAGAGGAGCCTGGAGGGTTACAGACCACAGTGTCGCAAAGAGGTGGATGTGGCTGAGCGCACATACACACAACTCTGCCAGGCACTGAGGAGAAAGCCCGGGGCAGCCAGACCTTTGCTGCTGCTGCTGCTAAGTCACTTCAGTCATGTCCGACTCTGTGTGACCCCACAGATGGCAGCCCACCCGGCTCCCCCGTCCCTGGGACTCTCCAGGCAAGAACACTGGATGGGTTGCCATTTCCTTCTCCAATGCATGAAAGTGAAAGGTGAAAGTGAAGTCGCTCAGTTGTGTCTGACTCTTTGCGACCCCATGGACTGCAGCCCACCAGGCTCCTGCGTCCATGGGATTTTCCAGGCAAGAGTACTGGAGTGGGGTGCCATCGCCTTCTCCGAGACCTTTGCTGGAAGGCGGCAAACCAACCAGGGTGACTGCTGCTGGTGGCAGACCTGTTCCCAAACCAGCGCCGCTGCTTCCACATCAGTGTATGCGAGGCAAAGGAATGGACCGAGCAACGAATGTTAGTGTGCGCTCCAGGGCATTCCTTGCTCAGGAAAGGTGCCAATCCCCATCACTACTCCAAAGTACAAACCATTCGGGAGTTGCTCCTGACATTCTGTCCAGTGGAAGCCAGTCTTGCTGTCTCATCCTTACTTTTCATTGAGGAAACTAAGGCTGAGTACAGTCAGCACAGTCCTGGGGATAAGCATTCGGACTCTGCTGGCAGGTTCCCTGGATACGAATCTGCTGAACAGCTGTGTGACCCTGAGCAAGTATGAAACTCCATAAGCCCTCAGTTCCCTCACCTTTTAAATGGGCACAATGAGATGTCGGGTATAAGCCTCATAACGCAGTGTCTGGCAGTTGTAAAGTGTTCATGAACTGTTAGGTGTTATTTTTAGTGATGTGGCTAAGATTAGTCAGCTCTTTAAATGCCAAAGGTTCCTGCTTGAGAACCCTGTCTGTTGTGCCTTACCATGCTAGTCATAAGCCATTTTCAATTAAGATAATTCTTCAATTAGCTTCATTATGATCTTAACTTTCAAACTAAATAATTATGGTTACATAATGGAGACTTTAACCTCTGGTACCATTATGATTTTCTGCCTTTAAGTTTGAAGAGGAACTGAAAAATGTATATACAATGGGCATTGTGTTTAAACGAGTGCTAAGTGTTCCCTTTCAGGTACTCTCTCCAATCTGTCTTCCCTGCCCCCACGCTTCTCTACTCTGAGTCACTCTTCTACTATTTGAACCTCTTAGGAACTCATTTAAGCTAAATCAAGGTAACTGAAGAAGAGCAGCCCTCTCATGTCTTGACAGATTCTTGTGGTTTTATAAATAAGTTCATTGCTTCAGTCATCTGATCTCTATATATCTTTAGCTCCTTTTTAAAGAGAATATTAACTCTCTAAAAGTCATCTTACAATATAGTTTCTATCTCTTCAAAGATAGACTTTAAGAAAATAATTTTTTAATGACTCAAAGTGAATTAACTATCACAATTAAAAGGACTTTATTTTCCAGATGTAGATTTTAAAATACCTAATTGTTTATTTTGATGTCTAAATTTATTATAGATCAATGACCTTTTCCATGTTGGAACCATCTTCTGGAAGCAGGATTTTTTTTGTTTCACTTCTGCTTGCTCAAAGTTACTTTGTTTGATAGTTGTATCAGGTGGTACTTGCTCTGTAACAAACCGTCCCCAAATTCAGTGCCTTTAAAATAATAACCATTTTTTTGTTCCTCCTGAGTCTTCAGGTTAACTGGGTAGTTCTGCTAACCTGGCCAGGTTTAACTGATCTCAGCCAGGCTCACTCAGTGTGTCTGTGGCAGCGGCTGGTTGACTGTGGCCATCAAGACGGACAGTTGTGCCTCATCCAGCAGGCTCTCCAGAGCTTGTTGAGTGTACCAGCAGAAGCATGCAAAGCTTCTTAAGGCCTAGACTGACTTCCCCCTGTTGTCAAAGGTTCTATTGATCAAAGCAAGTCAGAATGCCTGGCCAAGATGCAGGCAGGAGGTGGAGGAGCTGCCAAGCCACACTGTAGAGGGCATGACTTTGTCGGCGGAGGGGGTGGGGGGGGTTCTCTTTTGCACTGTATGCCCGTAGTTATGGGAAATGGGAATGGGTGCGTTTGAAATTGTGATCCTTCAGTTGCTGATATTCTAATCGCTTACGAAGCTTGCCCATGGTGGAGAGGCAGAGTCACTGCAATCATAAAGATAAAAGCCTGGAATTTAGAGACCAACTGTGGTTCAAACTCCAGATCTATCGCTTATTTCTACAGCCCTGCATAATTTACTTAACCTTCCAAATAGGCACGCTGTAATGGTTGATTCACTTGATTCCTTATGTGTAATTTATTATAAAGAAAGGGTTAGGTTGGATTGCTTTCATTCATGGAAGCCAAAATTGCTTTTATTCCGGGCTCCCATGGTCCACTCAAAGTGCCAGATTCAGTTATTTCTTTGGAATAAAAGGGAAGGGAAAGTTTGTTAGGGAAGGAAGGAAGAATACGTGACTAACTGTGGCCTCAAAATGAAGTGACCACTAACTGGGGAATTTCCCTATAAGAAAAGAATGGCTGAGACCCATAGTTAAGAGAGGAAAATCCATAGGTCTCTTTGGGTAGAATTCACTGATTCATGGGTGAGAGTTGTAACATTAGACACGACCCAAATCTACGTTTTTTAAAAAAGAATTCTGGCCTCTCTTGGACACACTAGGTGCCGTAACATTAGATTTGGGAACTGTCACACCTGAGTCGGGTGTTACGCATGATAAGGAAAGGAATAGTACCATCCTACATTACCAGTTTTAAGTTGGCTGCTTTCAAAAAATTAAAGGTGCCACATAGAAATAAAACAACATGAATTTCTTTTAGTGGGGAGTAGAAAAAGTCTCTCTCTTTCTCACACACACACATATACATGCACACACATACATATGTGGTAAAAGTAAAATTAAATTAGCTCAGCTCAAACAAAGAGCCAGGTATTTCAGAATCCAAATAATCAGAAATGTTAACTTCTTCTAGGAGAAGGACCAGGTTCATGTCCTCAAAGATCTGGAAGCTAAGGCTGAGCCACCTCTGGTTTAGCTAAGGGTGTGAACACAAGCAAGGCAGGTGATTCGTCGTACCTTAGAGGCTTCCCTGCTGGCTCCGATGGTACAGCATCTGCCTACCATGTGGGAGACCCAGCTTCAATCCCTGGGTTGGCAAGATCTCCTGGAGAAGGAAATGGCAACCCACTCCAATATTCTTGCTTGGAAAATCCCATGGACGGAGAAGCCTGGTGGGCTACAGTCCAAGGGGTCACAAGAGCCGGACACGACTGAGCGACTTCACTTTCACTTTAGCTGCCTTTCATGGACTTCCCTGGTAGCTCAGCTGGTAAAGAATCCGCCTACAATGCAGGAGACCCCCAGTTTGATTCCTGGGTGGGGAAGATCCCCTGGAGAAGGGATAGGCTACCCGCTCCAGTATTCTTGGGCTTCCTTAGTGGCTCAGCTGGTAAAGAATTCACCTGCATTGCAGGAGAACTGGGTTCGATCCGTGGGTTGGGAAGATCCCCTGGAGAAAGAAAAGGCTACCCACTCAGTGTTCTGGCCAGAATTCCACAGACTGTATAGTCCATGGGATCGCAAAGGGTCGGACATGACTGAGCGACTTTCACTTTAGCCACATTTCATGCTTAATAATTACACATTATTCTAAGAAAAGAACATTTGAGTATACAGTTGACCCTTGAACAATACAGGTTTGAACCTTGGGGGTCCATTTATGTTCTTGAAAAAAATCTGAGTGTGTACTACCATATTACACAGTCCACCAAGTGCAGAACCAAGGGTACAGGTGATGCACAGGGCCAACTCTAAAGTCACAGCTTCTCACTGCATGCAGGTTGGCGCCCTGTTATTCAAGGGTCAGCTGCACTCATTTGATTAATGATAATGAAATATTTTACTGTGGACAATAGAAGTGTTTAGAAGCCCTTGTTTTTTAAGGCTAAGCTACTGAATTATAGACTTCAATCTTTGCTTTTTTTTTTTAATCATTTCCCAATTTCATCCTTTACTGAGACCATTTTAAGCCATAAACCAGGGGAAACCAGCTTCCCCAAATATATTTAGGATCCAGGGATATTTTCCCAAAATATTAATGCTAATTTCATGTCAGTACATGTTTGCCAAACCAACAAAAATAGACTGTGCTAAGGAAGGAACCTTAGTTTGGAAGAACAGTAACGTGGAAAGAAGAAACATTATCAGGCAAGTAAAGGTCAGTGCTCAGAAGTGGAGGGCCATAGAGAGGCGGCAGCAGAAGAGTCTTTCTCCCTCTACTGCCTGCTGACCGTGTGGTCAGTATGTGTGTTGCTGAGGACCTTCCCACTTGTTCATTCTTGCACACTGTGCTCCAGAGAAGTGGTGAGATCATATTCTTGTTGACCTCAAAGGCGCCTCCATCTAGTGGCGGAGATGTGATGTATATCCATCCATGAAATAGTTAAGGAACAGTGAACTGTTAACAGGTGCTGATGCGTGCTCCGTGGCCAGGTGGGAAGGTGTGCGGGGACAAATCCTGTAGAGGAGGCTCCCTCGTGTCTGTAGGGCCTGCAAGTCCTTTTCTGAGAACTTACCTAAGGTTCCTTCTAGCAATCAAATTGTCACTCCATTTGGGAGGCCAAGAGAGGCTGTGCTTTTTAACCTCCTTAAGTGTTTCAGCTTGTTTCTCTCACTGCTCTTGTGTGTGAAGCATGAAAACTTTTTCAGCTTCCTGTCATCATCTAAGTTTACTCTTCTTTCTGTACACCTTTCAGCTTTCTAATGTGTAACGATTTTTGCTCTTTTGCCTTAGAAAAATTCTAAGTGTCAGAGACCTAATTTCAGGAAGACTCGCTTGAAAGCTAAGTAAACAGCACTGAGGATTTCTGAAACTGTAGTAGAGCATTGTGACTGCTTTAAAGGGGGAAGAACAGCGAAAAGGTGCAAGGCCGGAGCCCTGCCCTGTGTTTCGCATCTCTCAAATACTCATCCAGAGACCATTAAGAAATTAACATGACTTTTTTAGGATTTTTTTTTTTTTTTTTAGTTTTTTGAAAAAGCACTTTACGTTTTAACTCTTCTGTTCCTCTTTCATTAATCAATTGGGCAAATGATAGAAAGTGAAACAGTCAGTTCTCTGAGAAGTAGATTGACAGAAATTGTTAAGTGATTGTGTGCTGTTATGATAGATGCAAATCTTTTGATTACTTTTGGTTTTTCTGCTTTCCAGAAGTTGATGATTTAGTTGTAAATAAAAGTACATAATCTTCAATTCTTTAAAATATTTTAAAATTTGAATAACATTCTACTTTTTAAAATACGTGTGTGTGTGTGTGTATATAAATTGTCTCTTGAAAATGTATAACATATCTTTCTATGTCACATCTACTTTTTAGAAATTATTTTTATTAAAGTATAGTTGATTCACAGTGTTAGTTTCAAGTCTACAGCAAAGTGAATCTGTTATGCATAGATATCTACTTACTCTTTCTAATAGTCTTTTCCCACATAGACTATTACAGAGTGTTGAGTAGTTTCCTGTGCTGTAGTAGGACCTTGTCATTTATCTGTTAATTAGCTTATACACAGTAGTGTGTGTGTGTCAGTCCCAATCTTCCAGTTTATCTCCTGCTTACCCCTTGGTACCATGTTTGTTTTCTACATCTATAACTCTGTTGCTATTTGGTAGGTAAGTTCATTTGTACCCTTTTTTTATTTTTAAATTTCACAAATAAATAATACCATATGATATTTGTGTGTCTCTGTCTGACCAGTCAGTATGATAATCTCTAGATCCATCCATGTTGCTGCAAATGGCATTGCTTCATTTTTATGGCTGAGCAATATTCCATTTATATACGTACCACATCATCTTTATCCATTCCTGTTGATGAACATTTACGTTGCTCCCATGTCTTGGCTATTGTAAATAGCGCTGCAGTGAACACTGGGGTTCATGTATGTTTCCAAATTATGAATTTCTCTGGATGCGTGCCCAGGAGTGAGATTGCTGGATCATATGGTAGGTCTGCTGCTAAATGGATATACTGTATGGACTAGGCCGCCATTGAAGAGAATTTAGGTTAACGTATTTGTTGCTGTTTCAGTGCTGCAATGCACATCTCTGTGTTTGTGTGTATGTACGCACACATTTTCACTCTCATTCTTGCCAGTGTTTCTGTAGGTTTGAGTCTTAACAAAGGAAAAGTTCTAAAACTGCCTTAAGTAATATCAGAAACATTAAGCAGCTTTCTTGTATTTTTCTTTAAAAATTGTATCCTCTCTATGATTAGCTTTCACTAATATGTTCTGCATGAAATTCCTGAAATCTTCCTTTTAAGAACAGGTGAAATGACCAGACTTTCTTAGCTCCAAGAGTAAGGACCTGAGAAGGATTTGGGAAAAGTTCAAATATAGGGGCTGACCTGATGTCAGCCTGGAGCCTGACAAGGTGCTTTGTTGAATCCAGCATCTGCCCGCATGCCAGCATCCCATTACTGAGATGTGTGGTTTTCATCACTCCAGGATAATCATCCCAAGTTATAAGATGGGGCCTTTGAAAACAGGTAGGATGTAAAGGCCCAAGGAGCTTAAGAAAAGCAGCATAATCTAGATACTAAATAAGAACATGACTTGAGAATTCAAGTCCCTTCTCTCTTTCTTTTTGATTCACTATAAGTTTTTAATCCTGCTGCTCTGAAAAACATTCCCCAGGCAGGTATGAGACCGAGGCAAGTTATTAATGATTTAGAATGTGGGAAAGTTAAGCAATATAAATCTTGAATGGTGAACAAACATCAGGAAAAGACAATTAAGGCAGCCTTTTTATATATTAATAGAGTGGCTTACATTAAAAAGTTGTAGAAGCTAAAAACAGGAAAGAAAAAAAATGAATTTATATGATATCTCAAAAACACATTTTTCTGTTTTACCATAGGTACCTTTTTAAGTGAATTATTTCATACACACTGGAAAAAGTATATAAGTTATATGTATGATTTACAGAAAAATAAAGCAAGTACTTCTTTAAACTCACCCCCAATATAAGAGATCACAACTATTCTTTCTTAAGCTCACTGCATGCCTCTTCCCAGGCATTTCACCCTCCTGCCCAACCTCTGGTAACTATAATACTGAATTTTGTGTTTTTGCCTTCTTTTGCTTTGTTTTATGATTTTATTACCTAATTATATATCCCCAAATGATAGATTATTTAGTTTTAGATATTTTTTAACTTCATATAATAGATACACATTGAATGTAGTCTTTACAACATTTTTAAAATTCAACATGGTAAAGATCATCCATGTAATCTTAACTATATTAATACAGATGTATGTTACATGTTTGAATGAATATAGTATATTTATCTGTTCTACTGTTAATGGACATGTGGTTTTGTCTCCAGTTTTCTGCTTTTTGAACAATATTTCTGTGAAAATGTCTCTTGGTGTATATAGTGTAAGAGTGTTCTCCTAGGGAGTTCAGTCTAGAAGTGGAACAGCTTGCTCAGAAGATGCCTACACTGACAACCTCTGGAGAATGCCAGGTTGTTTCTGAGCAGTGTTATAAGGGATCTTTTTGCCCCACATGCTCACCAGCATGTGTTAGCACTGGTCTCTTGTGCCAGTTTGGTGTATGCAAAATATTTACATTTTAGTTTTTCATTTTACCATATAAATAGTTTTTTTTTTTAATACAAAGAAATCAAGGAAGGATTTTTGTTTGTTTTGTTTTCTTTTAATGCAGAAGTTGAGATTACAAAAGTGCCTAAAAAGGAAATCTTTTTGGTATTCTGGAAGCTCCTCTGCCTCACTGAATAAAACTAGTATGTTAAATTATGCATGTATAATTGTGCTTGTTGAACAGAGTGACAGTAAGCTATTCTGAGTGACTGTTCTAAGGTCGCTTGCTGTGGGTTTGTTTTGGCCTCCCCAACTTTTACTTGCTAAAAGTTCCCACAAGCTCTAAAGACTTGGATTAGATGATAATGGTGTTTAGCTGCTGTGTGAAAATACAGGAGACTACTTCAGGAAATTCTGAAATCTACTATAAAGTGTTAGATGAAGGCTGAGAAAGAGGCAGGGAAAAGGTTGGAGAGGATCAGGTAGGCAGTTTAGGGGTAGGCAAAGCAATTATTTGAGAAAGGAAAAAAAAAATGTGATTAGTGTTTTACCCTAGGAACAGTGGCAGAGAAAATGGTGAGTTACAGTAACAAAGAACTCTTACAGTATACAAAACATTCCCATTTTTATCTCATTTTGTGATAATGCTAGAAGGAAGTGCCCTTTACCACTGTTTTACTGATAAAGAGACAAAAGATAAGAGAGGTGAAACAAATTGACACCCATCTGCCAGGCGACAGAGAGGAGGGGTGTCCTCAAGGCCCTTCTTCACAGGCTCCCTGCTCTTCTGCTTCACGCTTTCTTGACACCTGAGCATCACAGCTGCAGGTTCTGCTGTGGGTGCTGTCTGCCAGCAAGCACTCCTCCTCTGCCTTCTGAGCACGCGGATGCACTGCAAAGGACCAAAAAGAAAACACCAGATTCCTACTCAGGAACTTAGAATTGTGGAATGATGAAAAAGAGTGATATGAAACAAGAAGAGATCAAAGTAGTTTCTGATTAAGTGCTAGATTGTGCAGTAAAATTCTGCTTTAGTTATAACTCAAAATCAAGGGCACTTTCTAGAGTGGAATAAAAAAGTGAGAATTGAAAGTTAAAGTTATTTTCAAAATTCAAATTGACTTTTAAGTAAAATACTTCTCATTCTGTTAAGGTAATACTTATTTGTCTGGTAACTTACAGGTAGCTACCCAGTATAACAGGGGTGTACACATAATGAAAAAAAAATTTTTTTTAAGAGCACTACCCAAATCTAAAATATTGTTTTTCCCCTTTTTTGGCCTTTGGTCAGTTGCCATATTTAGTTATGAGTAAGACTCAGAAAATATTTTCTTGTGTTTCTATACTTTTGTTAGTAGCCCGCCATATGCATTTGACTTTTAGTTTAGCTGTGGTCTAAAAATTCATGGACACTTAAAGAACGAATTTTAACAGGTTTTCTAAAGATGAATTGATACATCTTTAGTGTCAGACTTGGCATTCATGATCTCAGATACTAAGTTTCCAACTAATTATAGTTGATACAGCTATCAACATATAGTTGATAATGCGCTTTTATATATATATATATACACACACCTAATTTCATTTTTTTTAACTTGAGCTTTATTTTCTTCAGTTGCTATTTTATGAAATTTTCTTGGAGTCAGTACTACTAAGTGATAACTTTGGGGCTTCTGCATCTGTCTTAAAGCTGCTCAGGGAGGCATAGTCTAAAGTCAGTACAGCCATTGCTAAAGCCTGGGAAGACCAGTGTGTTGTAATATACAGATGTGTAGCCAGAGTCCTTAATATGCTGGCTTCATGGCTCAAAATTCCCTTTCATAAATATGCAGCTCATTATCATTTTGCCCAGTAGAATCTCAAAATTAACTTACTCCTCATTTTAAGTCGTCAGCTAAATAAAATGGCGTATTTATAATTAGTGACTTTTTATAAGGATGATGGTAATGCATATTATTCCTCAGAGTTAACACTTTGCAGGTCTTTTAAAAACAAAAAGTCAGTAGGTTTCCTCTGCCTGAAGACTGTGCGGGTGTACCATCTGCCATTGGCTCCTGGCTGCCAGCCCAAGATGACATGAAGTCAGCTAAAGAGAGTGAACTTAACCAATTGATAGCATCCGTAATGTGTTTTTGAGCTATCATTTTTGAGTAAATATCAGCACCATATCTTTTGAGAGTTGGGGAAAGAGGGTTTGGGGGGAGTACTATTACAAAGATCCCATTGAGCTGCTTTTAGTATTGTAATAATATCTTAAACCAAAGAGCCATATTCCATCTTAATCTCCTTTTCCATAATTTTTCTTTAATTTTTATTTTTACTTTACTTTACTTTACAATGCTGTATTGGTTTTGCCATACATTGACATGAATCCACCACGGGTGTACATGCGTTCCCAAACATGAATCCCCCTCCCACCTCCCTCCCCATAACATCTCTGGGCTTTTCCATAAATTTTTAACTTTGCTCATTTAAAAAAAAAACAAACCTCTCTATTGAAATACATTCTTTATTAGGCAAGTTATTATTATAACACCTTTTATAAATTATATTATTGTTTGATCCTCATAATCTGGTAAAGTACTTAGAGCAAATATAAAATTATCCCTATTTTTTGAATAAGAAAATAGGTTCAAGAGAGATTAAGTGACTTGAATGTTAATTCAGCAGTGCCAGGATTTGAAACTAGGTCATTACTCCTGAATCAGTGCCTTTTCTCACTATAGTTCAGTGCTCTCTACTTCACAGAATTATAAGCATGATAGTTTACTTCTCATATCTTCCATTCAGAAGTGCATTGATTTGGTGAACTAAGCCGTTTGTGCCCATGTTCCTGGTTTTCAAACACTCATCGATAAAGAGCTCCCTGTGAAAGTTTTCATGAACATCTTTTATCTCATCTTTCAAAGAAGGAAAAATGACTAGTGACTGGTCAGATTCCAGTTCCAGAGAAAACATTAGAAAAGACCCACGGGCACTAGCGTGCTCACGGCTCTCTTACAGGTAACACACGTGATTGTGCAGCCCCTCCACCACAAGATGCTCGCCTGACCTGGTCGCCAAGCCGGTTGTGAAGTCCTGGATCCCAGCCTGAAGCCAGTTAATCTCGTCGTCTCTAATGTGGAGGGTAAATGTACAATAGGAAGATTTCTGCAAATGAAACATCCTTAAAACAAGTTCTCACAATACTCTGATGGCTTTCAGATTTCCCAGAATCCTTATATACAATATGGTTGAACTCTTCTCAGAAAAAGAAATTTGAATTGCAAAATCTTAAAGATGTCTTAAAATAGGTGACCTTTAAGGTACACTCTAAACTTGAAACTGATACTTGAACACTCGTTCACAGTCTAATTTGATATTGTCAAAATGAATAAGGAATTACAGCTCTACTAAGTTCAGAGTTCGGTTCAGTTCAGTTGCTCAGTCATGACCGACTCTTTGTGACCCCATGGACTGCATAACGCCAGGCCTCCCTGTCTATCACCAACTCCCAGAGGTTACTCAAACTCATGTCCATTGAGTCAGTGATGCCATCCAACCATCTCATCCTCTGTTGTCCCCGTCTCCTCGTGCCTTCAGTCTTTCTAGCATCAGGGTCTTTTCCAGTGAGTCAGTTCTTCGCATCAGGTGGCCAAAGTATTGGAGCTTCAGCTGCAGCATCAGACCTTCCAATGAATATTCAGGACTGATTTCCATTCGGATGGACTGGTTGGCTCTCCTTGCAGTCCAAGGGACTCTCAAGAGTCTTCTCCAACACCGCAGTTAAAAGCATCAATTCCTTGGCACTCAGCTTTCTTTATAGTCCAACTCTCACATCCATACATGACTATTGGAAAAACTATAGCCTTGACTAGATGGACCTTTGTTGGCAAAGTAATGTCTCTGCTTTTTAATATGTTGTCTAGGTTGGTCATAACTTTTCTTCCAAGGAGCAAGCATCTTTTAATTTCATTGGAAATTATTTAATTGGAGAAGAGAATGGCAAACCACTTCAGTATCCTTGCCTTGAGAACCCCATGAACAGTATGAAAAGTTCAGAGTAGTTGTCTCGAATAGTTATTAATGTGATTTTACTTGGGGGCTTCCCTTCCCTTGTGGCTCAGCTGGTAAAGGATCCACCTGGGTTGGGAAGGTCCCCTGGAGAAGGGAAAGGCTACCCTCTCCAGTATTCTGGTCTGGAGAATTCCATGGACTGTATAGTTAATGGGGTTGCAAAGAGTCAGACACAACTGAGCGACTTTGACTTTACACTTTCCCTGGTGGCTCAGTGGTGAAGAATTGCCTGCCAGTGCAGGAGATGTGGGTTTGATTCCTGGGTTGGGAAGATCCATTGGAGAAGGAAGTGGCAACCCATTCCAGTATTCTTGCCTGGGAAGTCCCATGGACAGAGGAGTCTGGCAGACTACCGTCCATAGGCTCGCAAGTGTCCAACATGAATTAGTGACTAGACAGGAACACAATTTTACATGATTGATTATTTCTTCCTATTTAATAGATTAAGCTTCACCTTTAGGACAGGATTTTTCCACCTCAGCACTACTGACATTCGGGCTGGGTAATTCTTTGCTGTTGAGGATGTCTGCTCATTATAGGATGTTTAACATTCAGTTAGCCACTGTTTCCACTGTTTCCCCATCTATTTCCCATGAAGTGATGGGACTGGATTCCATGATGTTCATTTTCTGAATGTTGAGCTTTAAGCCAACTTTTTCACTCTCCTCTTTCACTTTCATCAAGAGGCTTTTTAGTTCCTCTTCACTTTCTGCCATAAGGGTGGTGTCATCTGCATATCTGAGGTTATTGATATTTCTCCCGGCAACCTTATTTAACCTTACTTTTTTTGTCTCTGTGGATTTGCCTATTTAGGAAATTTCATATAAATGGTATGCAGTAAGTGGCCTTTTGTATCTGCCTTCTTGCAGTTAGAATGTTTTCAAGGTTCAATTGTGTTGTGTTCATTTAAAAGTATTACATTCCTTTTTATGACTAAATATTCCTATAACACATTTTTATGGTTTTTATTTCTCTTTCATAGATACCCAGTTAGGGATATTAATAGATACCTATGTTTAACCTTTTGAGGAACTGCCAAACTTTTCCACAGTGACTATACCATTTTCCATTTCCACAGACAACGTATTAGAATTCCAACTTTTCTGTATCCTTGCCCATACTTGTTACTGTCTGTCTCTTTCATAATGGCTGTCCAAGTGGGTGTGTCTATCTCATTGTGGCTTTGATTTGCATTTCCCAAATGACTAATGAAGTTGAGCACTTTTTCAAGTGCTTCTTGGCCATTTGTATACCTTTTGAGAACTGTCTGTTCAAATCCTTTGCTCGTTTAATTGGCTTGTCTTTTTATTGTTGTTTGTAAGAGTTGTTTGTTTATTATGAATACTAGACCCTTACCAGATACATGATATGCTGACATTTTCTCCCATTCTGACGGTTCTATTCATTTTCCTCATAGTGTTATTTGAATCACAGACATTTTTAATTTTAATGAAGTCCAAATTACCTATTTTTTTCTTTGCTTGCGTTTTTCACCTGTGTTTCCTTCTAAGAATTTTTATAGTTTCAGCTCTTAAATTTAACTCTTTGATCCATTTTAAGTTAATTTTTGTGTGAGGCAGGGACCAAACTTTCTTCTTTTACATGTTAATACCCAGTTGTCCCACCACTATTTGTTGAGAAGACTGATTTCTCCACTGAATGAGTTCAGTGCCCTGGTTGAAATTAACTGATCATAAATGTATGGTTTTATTTCTGGACAATCAATTCCATTCCATCAGCCTACATGCCTAATTATATTTCAGTACTACATTGCTTGATTGCTGTTTTTTCATACTAAGTTTTGAAATTGAGAAATATGAGCACTCTTTTTTTTTTTTTTCAAAATTATTTGGCTACTCTGCATTTCTTGACAGTCTGCATGAATTTTAGGATCAGCTTGTCCGTTTCTGAAAAGTGGAAGTTGGAATTTTGATAACAAAATTGCATTGAACTTGTAGATCACTTTAGGGTATGTTGCCATGTTAACAACATTAAAGCCTTCCAGTTTGTGAACACAGGATATCTTTTCCATTTCTGTAGATCTTTAATTTCTTTACAGTGTTTTGTAGGTTTCAGTATACAACTCTTTTTGCTTCTTTGGTTAAGTTTATCCCTAAGTATTTTATACTTTTTGAAGCTATTGTAAATGTTTTTTTAGTTTCATTTTCAGATTATTCATAGCTGCAGTATAATAAAGCAACTGATATTTTGTGTTATTTTGTATCCTGCAACTGCCTAATTTATTGACTCTAGTTTTAAGATTTGCTATTAGTAAGATCCTGTAATTTGCAAGGAGAAATATTTTTCTTTCTTTCCAGTCTGGATTCTTTTTACCTCTGTTTCTGGCTCACTGCCCTAGCTAGAACCTCCAGTGTAATGCTAAGTAGCAGTGGTGAAAGTGGGTGTGCTTGTATTGGTCCTGAATTCAAGGGTAAATTTTTCAGTTTTAAGTATGTTGTTAGCTATGGGTTTTTCATAGATATACTATATCAGATTGAAAATATATTCCATCTTTTCCTAGTTTGATAGATGTTTTTTATTATGAAAGGGCGTTGGGTTTTGTCAAATACTCTTTTTGCATCTATTGAAATGATTATGTGGTTTTGCTTTCAGTCTCTTGTATAGTTTATTACACTAATCGATTTCACACATTGAACCAACCTTATATTTTTGGGATTACTCTTGATTATGGTTTATAACAGTTTTTGTATGCATCTAGATTCAGTTTGCCAGTATTTTGCTGAGAATTTTGCACTTGTCTGTAGAAGGGGTAGCGTTCTGTAGTCTCATTGTAGTATATTTTTTTGGCTTTGATACCATGATACTGGCCTCAGACCAAGTTAGGAAGTGTTCCCTCCTCTCCTGTTTTTAATTCTTCTTTAAACATTTGTTTGAATTCACCAGCTGAACCATCTGGGTTTTGTTGGAATTTTTTTGATTACTGAATTAATCTCTTTGTTATAGGTCTATTCACATTTTCTGTTACTTTTTAAGATAGTTTTGGTAGTTTGTTTCTAGAAATGTGTACATTTCATATGGGTTATCTAATTGGTTGGTATACAATTGTTCATTTATTCCTTTATAATCCTTTTATTTTCTCTAAGGTCAGCAGTAACTATTCACACTTTAATTTCTGATTTTGGTCATTTAATTCTTCTCCCTCCACCCTCACGATTGGTCAGTGTAGCTAACCAATTTTATTGATTTTTTTCATTGCAGCAACTTTGGGTTTTCTTGATTTTTTTCTACTGTTTTTCTAGTCACTATATTTCCTTTTTTCCACTCTGGTCTTTATTATTCTTTCATTTATGCTTTTCTTCTTCTGGTTTCTTAGTGTGAGAGATAAAGCTATTGTTTCAGCACTTTATTCTTTATAAGATAAACACAGCTATAAATTTCCCTCTTAATACTGCTTTTGCTGCATCCCCTGAAATTTATTTTTGTTTTCATTTACCTTAAGGTATTTTCTCATTTCACATGTGATTTTTTTATGTGACTTTTTTTCTTTCTTCCACTGGTTATTTGGAATGTTTGTTTGATTTATATATGTGTGTGTGTGGACTTTCCAAGCTTACTTCTGTTAATTTCTCATTTTATTCTCTTGTGGTCAGAGAATGTAATTTGTATGATTTCAGCCTTCTAAATTTTGTTTTATGGCCTAATGTATATCATCTGTCCTAGAGGATGTTCCATGTGTACTCGACAAGAATTAATATTCTTACTTTGTAATTTGGAGTGTTTGACAGTTGTCTTTTAGATTTAATTGTTGTAGAAGTGAAGTGAAGAAGTGAAGTGAAGTCACTCAGTTGTGTCCGACTCTTTGCGACCTGCGGACTGTAGCCCACCAAGCTCCCCCGTCCATGGGATTCTCCAGGCAAGAATACTGGAGTGGGTTGCCATTTCCTTCTCCAGGGGATCTTCCCGACCCAGGGATCAAACCCAGGTCTCCCACATTGCAGGCAGACGCTTTAACCTCTGAGCCACCAGGGAAGCCCCATAATCGTTGTACAGTGGTACTCAAGTCTTCATATCCATGCTAATTTTCTGTCTAGTTCTGTTATAGACAGAAAGTGAGAGTATTAAAATTTTCAACTACTTTTGCTTCATGTATTTTGGGACTTTGTTGTTACATGTGTGTATATACGTATTCGTTAATCACTTTTATCATTATACAGTCATCTTTGTCCCTGGGGACAATTTTTGTGTTGTCTTATTTTGTCTGATACGAGTAGCCACTCTAGCTCTCTTGTATGTGCTGTTTACATGGAATATCTTTTTCCACCCTTTTATTTTCAGTTTATCTGTGTGTGTAAGGTGAGTCTCTGTAGACAGCATATAGTTGGATCATTTTTTAAAATTCATTCTGCCAACCTCTGCCTTTTGAGGATTTAATCTATTGATGTTTAATGGAATTACTGATAAGGAGGACTCTTGTTCTTCAGTTCCTCCATTATGACCTTCTTTTGTATTAAATAGTTTTGTAGTGTGATAATTTTAACTTCCTTGTCATTTCTTTCACTATACTTTTTGGGTTATTTTCTTACTGGGTGCCCTGGAGATTACATATTGTCTCTGTATATCTCCATATCAGATTGCCTGTTATTGTTAGAGATTTCCTCTTTATATATTGTGTGCCTATCCACCTAGATTTATAATTATTGTTGATACTGTTGTCTTTTCAATAAGAAAGGGGAAAGGATTTACAAACAAAAGATATATTTACACTGTTTTGTGCATTTACATGGCATTCCCTCCTAGCTCAGTTGGTGAAAAATCTGCAATGTAGGAGACCCAGGTCTGATTCCTGGATCAGGAGGAGCAGCCCCTGGAGAAGGAAGTGGCAGCCCACTGCAGTATTCTTGCCTGGGAAGCCCATGAACAGAGGTTCTGTAGTTACCTTTCCCGGCGTACTTTATTTCTTCACGTGTATTTGATTTACTGTCTACTGTTTTTTCGTTTCAGCCTGAAGAACTCCCATTAGCAGTTGTCGGAGGGCAGGTGTGCTAATGATGAGCTGCTTCAGTCTTTATTTGAAAATGCAGTTTCTGCTTCATTTTTGAAGAACTGTGCTGCCAGATATGGATCTCTTGGTTATTCTGATTCTTAGAGCACTTTGAACATGTCATTGTGCTGTTTTCCGGCCTGACCCGGCATAGTTTCTGTTGAGAAATCACTCTCTCAGTCTCGTTAGGAGTCACTTGAACATTATGAGTTGCTTCTCTCTTGCTGTTTTCTGTATTTAACTTTTGATAGTTTATGATGTGTGTCTGTGTGTGGATATTTTTAAGTCTATTCTTACGTAGTCTGTTGGGTTTCTTGGATATTTTTTATTTTTTTCCATTTCAAGTCTACTGATTGTTCTGCCTGCTCACATCTGCTGTTGAGCCCCAATAATGAATTTTTAATTTCAGTTATTATACTTTTCTGCTCCCAAATTTTGGTTAAGTTTTATAATATCTGTTTATTAATCTACTCAGTTTAGTGACACATTCTTGTTTTTACTTTCCTTTAGTTCTTTAGACACATTTTACCTTTTGTCGTGGAACACAGTTAAAATAGCCTTATCTAGAAAGATCAACATCTGGGCTTCCTCAGGCAGCTTCCTGTCTGACTCTTTGAACTAATTCTGTAAAGGCTGCATTCTTTGTCCATTGTGGACCCTGAAGTCTCTGTTCCCTTAGCTTGGTGTCAGCTAATGGTTGAACAATGATTTTATTAAATATCTGCAAACAAAACCATCTTCCAGTCTTTGCCCAGGGGCTCAGGGTATTTGTTAGGATGAGCCTTTAACTCTCACTCCTGGAGCTTACAGCTCTGCGTTAGCCTTTACCTCCAACTTCCATAGAGCTTCAAGGTCAATAAGAGGTGAAATTCTAAGGGCCTTCCTGAGGCCATGCTTGTGGTCTTCTAGATTTGCAGAATTATGTCAGACCTTTTCAAAGCTCTAGACTTTCCTTCTGGTTAGTTCATTGTGTGCCCCCAATTGTTATTCATCACCTCAAACAGCAACCTAAGACGTCAGCTTGAACATTGCCAACAAACTTGCCCCGGATGTCTAGAGTATAGTAGCACTTTAGCACTAAGCTAGGTCGAGTTAGGCAAAATAAAGACAATCTTTTTGAGGTAGTCTTCTAGGGAGCCACCAGAATGGTCAGAACAAAGAATTTTTCGCAAATGAAGTTTATTTTGCTGTCTCGGGTGCTTAGAATGAGAGCTGTTATTTTCAAGACTACTAGTAAACTGGAGAGTAGGGGGCGGGACTGGGTAAGTTAAAAACCCTGCAAAGTTTGCTGTTCTTACCAAGAATCAGTCTGTGGGTGGGGGTGGGTGGGGAAGGGTGTTGGAATAAGCATCTGGGTTGCTGCAAGCCTTTGAGGGTTCCAAAGAAAAGTGGATTCTGACAGTGTATGCCTTTTTTTCTTTGTTCTTCTGTGGGGGTGGAATCTGGAGTTCCTTGCTCCACCATTCTTCTAATTTCATTCTTTTTAAATATTTTTTTATTGAAATATAGTTGATTTACAGTGTTGTTAGTCTCTGCTGTACAGCAAAGTGAATCAGTCATACATGTTTCCACTCCTTTTTAGGTTCTTTTCCCATATTGGTAATTACAGAGTGCTAATTCCACTTCTATATTAAAAGCACTTTTTGTGAAACCTCAATTTTTTTTTTTTCTGAAGTCTCTCCCAGTTCTGAATAATGGGAAATACTACTGTGGCTGGGAAAATGAATTCACATTCACCAGAAGCCAGCATTGGCGCTCTTGCAAACTGTTCTACTGTTGGTCTTAACTTTACAGTCTGTTGTCTTGTATATTACTGTATAAGTGGTCCTGAACCATCACAAGTTCAACTTTGGAACAAATGAGGTTTGAAGTTTTTTGTAAAGAGGTCGCAGTTGTTTGAAAAGTACATGTTTACGCCTTCTCCACCGAGCTGTCTTAAGGCAGCTGGCAGACACCTCAGGCCGGTCTGTGTGGTGCTTCCGCTGTCCAGCAGCTGTGGCAGTACTGCTGTCTTACCTGTATGGTGGTATCTGAGCAGCTGACTGTTGTAGGAATATTTTTCAAACTACTCTGAGGAACTGTCAGGAACTATACTGATAACTCCAGAAGCTGGGGTTTAGCACAGAGAAACCTACCCAGCTTATATTACATACCTCATTTCCAGTGACGCTTTTCTTTGAAGAAAGAATTCCAGGGTTTCAAATTTTATTTCAAATGCCATTTGGCATATTATATTTTTATGTGAATTTAGTGAAGTTAACTGAAAATAGGAAAATTACATTGCTGATAGAGGGATAAAAATGTTGGGTTTCTGTATTTAATAAAATCAGGACAGTTTTAGAAATTGTGAATATGCACCAAATAGTCAATCCATGCCTTCATCTGCTTGCACCTTACATTTAATCAGATGTACATTTTGTTCAGTAATATAGGGAGAAAAATCAGAGAACATGTGTAAAGTATGGGAATATATCACTGAATACAGTATCTTTAGAATGAAATACAAATAAGAATTTTTTGTAGTATACTTTATTTGCCTTTCTTGCAATAGAACATTACCCACCTCATCCCCACAACCCCATGTAAAATACGTCTTTTTACTTGTCACAAATGCTTTTAAAAGGCAAGTGTACAGAAACAAGGAATGCTTATCACTGAATCAAGACTCTCCATTGTGACCCATAGAAAACTTTTTAACAACTAACTTACCTTTCATTTCTTTTTCTAATTCTTCTAAAATTTAGTATTTTTGATTATTCCATAATCAAGACTAAAGTTTTAATTCAGTGACATCAGTTCCCATATTGCTGCTGCCTGTTTTGTCTTCTGTCATTCAGCAGTTCTGCCTCTTTATTTCAGTCAGTTCAGTTCAGTCGCTCAGTCATGTCCAACTCTTTGTGACCCCATGAATCACAGCATGCCAGAACTCCCTGTCTATCACCAACTCCCGGAGTTTACCCAAACTCACGTCCATCGAGTCAGTGATGCCATCCAGCCATCTCATCCTCTGTCGTCCCCTTCTCCTCCTGCCTCCAATCCCTCCCAGCATCAGAGTCGTTTCCAGTGAGTCAACTCTTGGCATGAGGTGGCCAAAATATTGGAGTTTCAGCTTTTAGCATCATTCCTTTCAAAGAACACCCAGGACTGATCTCCTTTAGAATGGACTGGTTGGATCGCCTTGCAGTTCAAGGGACTCTCAAGAGTCTTCTCCAACACCACAGTTCAAAAGCATCAATTCTATGGCAGTCAGCTTTCTTCACAGTCCAACTTTCACATCCATACATGACCACTGGAAAAACCATAGCCTTGACTAGACAGACGGACCTTTGTTGGCAAAGTAATGACTCTGCTTTTGAACATGCTATCTAGGTAGGTCATGATTTTCCTTCCAAGGAGTAAGCATCTTTTAATTTCATGGCTGCAATCACCATCTACAGTAATTTTGGAGCCCAAAAAATAAAGTCTGACACTGTTACCACTGTTTCCCCATCTATTTCCCATGAAGTGATGGGACTAGATGCCATGATCTTCGTTTTCTGAATGTTGAGCTTTAAGCCAACTTTTTCACTCCTCTTTCACTTTCATCAAGAGGCTTTTTAGTTCTTCACTTTCTGCTGTAAGGGTGGTGTCATCTGCATATCTGAGGTGATTGATATGTCTCCCAGCAGTCTTGATTCCAGCTTGGTCTTCTTCCAGCCCCGCGTTTCTCATGATGTACTCTGAATATAAGTTAAATAGGCAGGGTGACAATATACAGCCTTTACGTACTCCTTTTCCTATTTAGAACCAGTCTGTTGTTCCATGTCCAGTTCTAACTGTTGCTTCCTGACCTGCATAGAGCTTTCTGAAGAGGCAGGTCAGGTGGTCTAGTATTCCCATCTCTTTTTAGCATTTTCCACAGTTTCTTGTGATCCACACAGTCAAAGGCTTTGGCATAGTTGATAAAGCAGAAATAGATGTTTTTCTGGAACTTTCTTGCTTTTTCGATGATCCAGCAGATGTTGGCAATTTGATATCTGGATCCTCTACCTTTTCTAAAACCAGCTTGAACATCTGGAAGTTCACGGTTTACATATTGCTGAAGCCTGGATTGGAGAATTCTGAGCATTACTTTACTAGCATGTGAGATGAGTGCAGTTGTGCGATAGTTTGAGCATTCTTTGGCATTGTCTTTCTTTGGGATTGGAATGAAAACTGACCTTTTCCAGTCCTGTGGCCACTGCTGAATTTTCCAAATTTGCTGGCATATTGAGTGCAGCACTTTCACAGCATCATCTTCCAGGACTTGAAATAGCTCAACTGGAATTCCATCACCTTCACTAGCTTTGTTCATAGTGAGGCTTTCTAAGGCCCACTTGACTTCGCATTCCAGGATGTCTGGCTCTAGATGAGTGATCATACCATCGTGATTATCTGAGTCATGAGGATCTTTTTTGTACAGTTCTTCTGTGTATTCTTGCCACCTCTTCTTAATATCTTCTGCTTCTGTTAGGTCCATAGGATTTCTNCCTTTATCAAGCCCATCTTTGCATGAAATGTTCCCTTGATATCTCTAATTTTCTTGAAGAGATCTCTAGTCTTTCTCATTCTGTTTTCCTCTATTTTTTTGCATTGATCGCTGATGAAGGCTTTCTTATCTCTCCTTGCTATTTGGAACCTGCATTCAGATGCTTATATCTTTAGTTTTCTCCTTTGCTTTTCACTTCTCTTCTTTTCACAGCTATTTGTAAGGCCTCCCCCAGACAGCCATTTTGCTTTTTTGCATTTCTTTTCCATGAGGATGGTCTTGATCCCTGTCTCCTGTAGAATGTTAAGAACCTCCGTCTATAGTTCTTCAGGCACTCTATCTATCAGATCTAGTCCCTTAAATCTATTTCTCACTCCCAGTGTATAATAAGGGATTTGATGTAGGTCATACTTGAATTGTCTAGGGGTTTTCCCTACTTTCTTCCATTTAAGTCTGAATTTGGCAATAAGGAGTTCATGATCTGAGCCACAGTTAGCTCCTCGTCTTGTTTTTGCTGACTGTATAGAGCTTCTCCATCTTTGGCTGCAAAGAATATAATTAATCTGATTTCAGTGTTGACCATCTGGTAATGTCCATGTGTAGAGTCTTCTCTTGCATTGTTGGAAGAGGGTGTTTGCTATGACCAGTGCATTCTCTTGGCAAAACTCTATTAGCCTTTGCCCTGGTTCATTCCATATTCCAAGGCCAAATTTGCCTGTTACTCCAGGTGCTTCTTGACTTCCTACTTTTGCATTCCAGTCCCCTATAATGAAAAGAACATCTTTTTTGGGTGTTAGTTCTAAAATGTCTTGTAGGTCTTCATAAAACCGTTCAACTTCAGCTTCTTCAGCGTTACTGGTTGGGGCATAGACTTGGATTTCCGTGATATTGAATGGTTTGCCTTGGAGACGAACAGAGATCATTCTGTCGTTTTTGAGATTGCATCCAAGTACTGCATTTCAGACTCTTGTTGACCATGATGGCTACTCCATTTCTTCCGAGGGATTCCTGCCTGCAGTAGTAGATATAATGGTCATCTGAGTTAAATTCACCCATTCCAGTCCATCTTAGTTCTTTGATTCCTAGAATGTCAATGTTCACTCTTGCCATCTCCTGTTTGACCATTTCCAATTTGCCTTGATTCATGGACCTGACATTCCAGGTTCCTATGCAATATTGCTCTTTATAGCATTGGACCTTGCCTCTATCACCGGTCACATCCACGGCTGGGTATTGTTTTTGCTTTGGCTCTATCCCTTCATTTTTTCTGGAGTTATTTCTCCACTGAACTCTGGTAGCATATTGGGCACCTACTGACCTGGGGAGTTCCTCTTGTATCCTATCATTTTGCCTTTTCATACTGTTCATTGGGTTCTCAAGGCAAGAATACTGAATACTGCCATTCCCTTTTCCAGTGGACCACATTCTGTCAGACCTCTCCACCATGACCCACCCGTCTTGGGTGGCCCCACAGGGCATAGCTTAGTTTCATTGAGTTAGACAAGACAATGTATATTACCATATGTGAAATAGATTGCCAGCCCAGGTTTGATGCATGAGACAGGGCATTCAGGACCGGTGCACTGGGATGACCTGAGGGATGGTACGGGGAGAGAGGTGGGAGCGGGGTTCAGGATGGGGGACGTGTACACCTGTGGCTGAAGAATATCAATGTATGGCAAAAACCACCACTATATTGTAAAGTAAATAGCTCCAATTAAAATAGAAAAAAAAAGGAGTTGGTGAGAGTTGTTACAGTACAGATTTTGGTGGGCCTTGCTATTGCTCGGGCTTTATTTTTATAACAAAAAGGCAGTTTGCTAGACTAGCTGTGGAAATGTGGCTTTGGGCTGATAATGGAAACAATGTGAGGTTTTAGGGCAGTGGTTTCCAAACTCTGTTTAAAGACAAAGTTTGCTGGTAAGCCTGGCATTCCAGTTTCAGTTTTACTGGTTTTAGCAAACAGCTTCACTGATTTGATTGTTTCCTATATAGATTAATATTATGATTCCAAATGTATAAAAGATGCTTTGTCAGCATAATATCACTTTTACCTGTTTTATGTGTTGAATGTTCTGCATAAAGTTTAATGTTTTAAAACAGGATTTTGCTGCTAAGGGCTTGAAAATTCCTTTTTTAGGAAAATGAAGTAGATCAGGTTAAAACTACAAACAAAGAGAATAGTTTTGAGGTTCTTGTGTTCTGGTTTCTTTGGTAATGTTACACGGTAGAGTTCTTTTCATAAATATTTAATGATATCAGATATTAGATGGCTGTAATGGCTGAAGTGATCAAAGGATGCTATAATATTCATGACTCATGATTGAAATGACATTAAGGCTATCTCTCTTCAAAATTATATCATTTATTTGTTTGGAATGCTTGTTGTTAATGCAGGTGTCCCAGAGCCTTTCTTCCTTTCTTGTCCTCTTGTGACCGTCCACTGCAGAACTTCTGGTGGGGAGTTCCTGATACACTGTGTGTGTGT
>SJYQ01093263.1:0-22500 GCA_006410935.1 Redunca redunca
ATGGTCATGGTCATGCTATACTCATTACCGAAGCACTACCGGAACCAGTGTTAAACTCTGTACATTGCAAATAGTAGAAAATGAAAAAACTGTGTATCAGAACTGCTTTTTCCAATTTCAAACCCGTGAAGCTTTTTGAAGGTCGTCTAAGATGGCCACCTGATGTGAAGAATTGACTCATTTGAAAAGACCCTGATGCTGGGGAAGAGTGAAGGCAGGAGGAGAAGGGGACGACAGAGGATGAGATGGCTGGATGGCATCACTGACTCAAGGGCCGTGCGTTTGAGTAAACTCTGGGAGTTGGTGATGGACATGGAGGCTGGCGTGCTGCAGTCCATGACGCTGCAGAGAGTTGGACACGACTGAGCAACTGAACTGAACTGAAGATTGATGAAAGGGTTTCAAACAGAATAGTACTTTTTTAACGTTTAAGAAAATTCTCAAATCTTTAAGAGAACTAAAGCATTAACATTAGAAATGTATATTGCTGTCTATAAATATTTATATAAAGGCAGAAAGAAGGAAAAGAAATCGCAACACTTTAACGATTACTTTAAATATCCTTTAAAATATAGCTTCTTCTTTTTTCTTTCTACATTTTTTTTTTTTTTTTTTAGTTTCGTTTGGCTGTTCTGTGCTGCAAGGGGGGGATCCTAGTTCCCCAACCAGGGATCAAACCTGCAACCCTTCAGGGGAAGCAGAACATCCTAACTACTGGACGGTCAGAGAAGTCCCTCTTATTTTTATGTATTTATTTATTTTTACTGGACTGTATCAGGCCTGAGGAGAAATTGAACCAATTTTCAAACATTTACGAATACATTTTTACTTACAGCAATAGTTTTTGTAATGGCCAAAGAGAAGAATCATTACTTGTCTCACTAATTATATAATAACAATTCTGTCAATGACTTTTTGGATGCAAGAAACCTAATACTGTTTTCCAAAGCTGACAGTGGTCTCATTTGCTTTCTCTCAAAACTTCTGTAGGTGTTCACTAGCTGGGGAACTTCTTACGTATATATGGTTAGCAGGGCCCTGGTGTGTTTATACACAATGTGTATAGCTTATCTCCCTTTCCTAAAAAATTATTCTCACAAGTAAACCACTGACCTTGTTTTTTAAAACAAGGGCAGCTGAGCAGGAACCCTAGGTTTCTGGGGTTGGCTGACCCGAGTTCCAGGTACACGCTGTCTCTGGCTCACTTCCTCCTCTGATAGGCGTGAAGCCAGGGGGACAATTCATTACAGATGATGAAGGGAATTCAGATTAGACAAAAACACGACCTCCACAGGGAACAACCACGTGCCCACACCTTCCTACATGTGATTCTTTTACATTTAAATATGTTCAGCAATATCTCTTGTGCATTTAAAACAATACTTCAACTTTTCCCAGGAAACTTGGAAATTCATTTTTGTATTGTTGATACTGAAATTTCAAGCATGCGTCTGCCTATGAGAAACATCAAATAGGCGTGCACTTAGTAAACTGTGCTGTGTCTCAGTACTGAAATCACAAAGAATTTCTTTCCATTTGTTCATTCTTCTTCGCCCAACACTTTTGTGTGTTCCTATCACTTTCTCTCTTTAAAAGACAAATATGACTACTGGTATTTTGAATTTGCTATGTAAAGCTTGTTCAATGTTAGATTTTCATGAAAATTGAATCCAAGGTTATTAAGGTCTGAACAGACACATCGCGGCTAATAAAATCAGATGAAAATCAGACAGCTGTTGAAAGAAGAGATCGTTGACTGGCGTTGGTGACCAAGAAGCTTATTTTCTAATAAGCAGGAGGTGTTTTGAATGCCCCAGTTCTGCCAACCTGAGGACTGATTCGGTTTTACTAATATGTCAAAGGGACGATCTCCACCAGCACAGAACAGGCAGCCTTCGGTTCTATAGCAAGAATGACAATCACAGCCAACAACCAGCCCTGCTGGCCTGAGCGTCAACCCAAGGGCTTCCTCAGCAAGCCGCAGGCAGCAGCCTGACTGATGGGAGCAGGGCTGACTGCCCTCAGGATGGCCCCGCCAAAACCATTTTCTCGGGTGAAAGGAAGCCAGGTACCCCTGCCCTCTCCTCTCCTCCACTCGCAGGGGCAGCCCTGGACGGTGGTGGGCACATCATACCCTCACGAAGAAATGGTTGACAGTATAACCCAGCCAGCTGATTGATATGCCAATGTGCTTTTAGACTCAAAATATAACCTACGGGGATGGCAGAAGCCCTAGGTATTGTCAGACGATTATGTTGAAACAGAGCTGTGTGAATTCTAAAAATCTTGGCTGGCGCTCAGCTCCATCGCTAGCTGTGGACAAAACACAACCCAGACAAGCCATTAAAAACACATAAATGTAATGGTTTTGGTACTCATCTTGCATGCTTAGTTAAGAGTGAAAATTCAGCAGACCTCTCAGCAATGCAAACTCCCTGCCACATTTCTGATGGCAGAGGAAGTCCATTTTAGTTTGCATGTCGCCCAAGAAGAAGATTAAAATCCCAATTTGCCCCTCATCAAATTTAGATTGTATATGTTATCAAGGAGTTTAATTTTGCTTTCTTTTATATTTCAGAGAACGGGAGAGCCAGCTCCCGCACAGAGAGCCAGCCGGTCGTGGCCCCAGTCTTAAGGCCCACTCTTAGAGGGAGGGGTTGGGGGCCCGGCTCACAGGCTAGCCCCCTGCAGGAGTTTGCTGTGAAAATCCAGAGTGAGGATTAGGAAGCCCCTCCTAGCGTCTCTGGTTCAGGTGGAGTCTCAGTGACGGGCAGCTCCTGCAGATTTGGAGGAAGAGATGCTTATTTCTGGACTAGGCCCTGTCCCCTGGGTCCTGACGCTCACCGCAGGCCACATTTCTTCTGTGAGGGGCCAGATATCAGATATTTTGAGCTTTACAGGCCATGTGGTCTCTGGCACAGCACTCATCTCTGCCCTCCTGGAGCGCAAGCAGCCGCAGACCAGAGCCCCCGAGTGAGGCGGCTGGGACCCCCAAACCTCTGCAGCGGGCTAGCCTGTGAGCCAGGTAAGCCTGCTCTCACGAGGGTGGCTGGTGAGCCGGGCTGGGCTGACGGGCCCTTGCGTCCCACCCGGGTCAGGACAACCCATCCCAGTGTGTCAGGCCTTGAATCAGCCATGTGTCTTGATTTTTGTTTTGGAAAACCTGGTCCCAGAATTACAGAACCAATGGTTTCCACAGTCGTCCTCATCTTTGAATTTTTTTTTTCCATAAGTAAAACTTGAAAATCCTATTTTCTCTTGGCGGTAAGGAAAACATGGAACACTTATTTGGATAGAGAAATGGAAATTCTTACCTTTAAAAGTTGTCTGCACGTACCGTGTCTCTTTATCTCTCTCTCTTTTTTGCTCGGTTGACAATCCAAGTGTCTAGATATACTAGGTTGAAAATCTAGATTCAAGAATGGGACACCGAAATCAGTAATGGTGAAGGGACGCCTTCCTATCTGATCACGTCAGGATCGCCAATGCCAGGGAGGACCTCACTGCTCTGAGTCCCTTTAGCAGATTTACTGAGGTCACAAAACATAGTGGTGGAGTTTTAGAAATACTCACATATTTGTCTTTGAAAGCAAAACTGGGTTTGAACAACTCCCTTCATGTGAGAAATTTCAGTTCAAATGCCCAAGATGCAGGCCTTCTAAGACCATCCCTATAGGAGCAGGCCTGTGAGCCTGCCTAGCTCAGCGCCGTGCAGCCCTTGCTGAAGAAGCTGTTCTGGAAGCACCCTCATCGTCACCTTCTCTCCTGTATGTCGCTCACCCACCCCCCTTTCTTTGCTCTTCCCAGCCTCTCAGTCTTCCTGGGAATTTGATTAGGGATTCTGCCAGTCTTTTACATTCTGACTCATACTCATTCCTGATTCATACTGAAAATCATCAGAGCTGATAAGTAACAGTTTAAAAATCATGTCGAAAGGAGGACATTGAAGGAAAAAATGTACAACATCTTGAGCAAAAAATCCCATTATTTTTTCTTGAATTTTCACAGGGTATCAATCTTAAGTATTTAATAGATAGATGGCATACATATAAATGTAGACATAAGTATATATTTGTAATTAGATTCTGTAATGTGTGTACTTAAGACAAATGTATTTGCTCTCCTTATCTGCGTCCTATTTTATCTTTTAGTTGGAGGCTGTTTAATAATAGTCGTCTAAACATAAGAAAAGTAAACGAGTAAAAAAGCGAATAAATAAAATGTTTTTCAGGGTCAGCTATTTTTCTCATCTTAGTACGTGCAGTACTGTACATTTGGTAGTACTTATTTAATGCTTCTAATTAAGTGGAATGCTTTTGCTAATTCTGAATCTTCATTTACTGTAATTGTGGGCCTAAACACTCCCAGTAGGATTCCTTCCGAGATGGTTTTAAATTCACTGTGATTGTGCACATGGGTGGCTGCAGGAATAACCTGTTTAATTCCTCAGCCGTGCAGGCTCGGCACAAAGTTGAGCCATTTCCATAAGTGCGCCTTCTCTCTCTGGAGGCAGTTCTTTGACACATCAGATGAATGCTCTTCTTCCCCAGTAAACACGAAACACTTGCACTTCAGTCCCCGCGTCGCTGCACATCTATGCAGAGACCACTGCAGAGGCCGACTAGCGTTGCTCCGGGCGCATCCAGGAAAGGAGCGTTCTGACCTTCATGGCGCCCTGCGCCCCCTGATGGGGAAGTGTGCTGGTCCACACAAGTGTTTCTCCAGGACTCACAGTCACTTCCTCTTTACACAAGTCCTGAGCTCTGCCAATCCAGAGCTAAAGATACTTCGTAATTAAAAAGTTAATTTTCAATAAAGTTTTGTGACCCATTTTGCAACTCTCCTCTAGCTTTGGAGAGTTCTGGGTCTATGAGTTGACCAACCACTCTCTACTGGGTGGGAAAGAACTCCTTAGTAGGACTGACCCAGCCTGTGAGCCGGCCAAGCTCACCCTGGTGGGAGAAAGATTTCCTCCATGCAGGACACTGATTAGAAAGTAGAGACAGTCAAGCAGAGAAGTTCTGGGACAGAAGGTAAGTGACACTCAAGAAATAGCACAGCGTCGGCAATTCCTGCAAGCTGGGAGACTTCCCTGGAAGACACCAGGGATGACCCCTCAAAAGCCAGGAGAGCTTTGAAAAATGAGCAAGAGGGGAGAAAAAAGGGGGGAGTGGCCCATAGAAGCATGAAAAACAAAGACTTCACATAAATGGACCCCCATTCAAGAGAAACAGAACATGCAAGTAAATAAACAGGAGATATTTGCAGAAGAAAGCCTGAAAGGCCATAAACTGAAATAATAGACATGCTTGTCCCTTGCTGTTAAGTTTATAGGTGGTTTCTAGTTCTTCATTTGCTTCTGTGCTTTCTCCATTTCCAACAACAGATGCATTCATTTGATGTTTTTGTAAGAAAAGATGTGTAAGTAATGTAAAATTCCAATACTTAAAACAGTACTGGTAACAAAACCAGCAAAAAAGATAAGGCGTTAAAAAGAAAATACACAACTCCAAATTTAATAAATTTTATGTAAATGTCACATAATTAGTATACAAATCAGTGGACTAGAAGGTGGTTCACTATCTGTTTTGAATCCAATTGGTTATCTTTGTGAAAAAAAAGTTAAATCCTTACCTTGCATCATCCTCTAAAATAATGTCCTTGCAGATTAAAAATTAAGGCTGAAAAATAACATTATGAAGAAAAAAGGAAATATCTGATGCACAGATAAATATGGAAAAGTTTTAAATGCATAATGGGGAAGGGAGTATAAAAGCAAATAAGATAGGCCCCCATAGTGTAGTCAATTTAAAATCCTTGTCTTCAAGCATAAATAAAATGTGAAGTTTACCAAGGGATTGTTGTATGTGCTCAATCGTGTCTGACTCTTTGTGACCCCATAGACTGTAGCCTAGGAGGCTCCTCTGTCCACGGAATTTTGCAGGCAAGAGTACTGGAGTAGGCTGCCATGTCCTCCTCCATCTTCCTGACCCAGGGATCGAACCTGTGTCTCTTGAGTCTCCTGCATTGGCAGGTAGATTCTTTTCCACCAGCACCACCTGGGAAGAAATTAGGGAACAGATACAAAGTTTAGTCTATATGATAGATGGAGGGTTACTATTTACACATTTTTGAAAACTAATCATCAGGATAAGAATAAATAGCAAAACGAGTTAAAGACACTAGGAGACAATCAGAAGGATGTGATAAAGAGAGGCGTGTGTGCTCCTCTCCATCGTTCCCCATCTTTGTCTCAGCCCCAGTGGCACAGGTAACCATAGGCATTTCTCACTTCCAGGCTATCTGATGCCCAGTCCTGTGGTCTCCTCCTCTCAGAGGGATGTAGCTCGCTCTGTAGCAGGTGCTGAGGAGGATGAGTTGTGCAAATTCAAGCCTTATTCTGTAGCCTCTTAACTTGAGCAGCAGCTTGGCTATTTGCAAAATCCTTGGTTTGCTCTTTTTCCTCAATTTTCCTGAAAATATTGCTCTTTTAATTTTGCTCGCGTGTTGCTTTAGAAAGTTTAATGCCACTTTATTTCTCTTGCCCTTGAGGGGTGTTTGACTTTTCTGCTTTGAAGTTCTAGGGAAAATTTTGTCTTCAAAATGTGGTATTTTTAAATAGGATATGTCTCTAAGAACATCATCCTAGGTCAGTTATGCCCAGTACCTGGTGGATCTGTCCATCTGTTGTGGATTTCTGGAATGTTCTCTCCTATTACAGCCGTACAGGTGACCCCTGCCCCATTGTTTGGGTCTTGTTTTTCCCATTGGTGCTTCTCTTTCCCCTTTCAGCTACTTCCTCTGACTTTTTACTTTTTATTAACATTTCATTTTATTTTTTGTTTTTCTTTCTTTCTTCAATATCACTTACTACATTTTTATCTGAATTTGTTCTTATTACGTCATCACTAGTCATCAATTAGTCATTTCTGAGACTAAGTCACTAAATTTGCATTTTTAAAAGTTCTTGAGTTCAATCAACAGTTTTTCCTTTATTCCCATGACTCATCCATTTTTGTTTTTAATTTTTCATGTTTTAGTTCATTTCTGAAAAAATACAGCCTATTTCAGGGGGCTATTTAATTGCATTTGTGGTAATTGTGTGTGTATTTTTTTTTCCTTTTTGAAGGGAATGAATTGGGAGAGAGGACTTCAGTCACCTGAGATGCTTTGATTTTCATTGTCTGGATCCTTCTCATGGAGATGTGTGCAGCTGGGGAGGGACTATGATTGTTTCTGTGTGTGCATCTGTGGTCCAGGTTTCTGTCTTCATGCTCAGGGTCCTGACCTGTGAGCGAGTGTTGGGAGGGCCGAGGGCAGCATGTTGGTTGGGCCCATGCACCCTGTCTCTGGGTCCTGGAGTTCCCCGCTCCCCCTCTCTGTTCTGCCACCTCCCCACCCCAGGGCAGCCCCTCAGCTCTGAGCCTCCCCACTCCCACCCTGCTGCCGGCAGTCCTCTGCCCCTTTCCCTGGTGCTGGGGTCTCCCAGGACCCTCCCTTTCTCTAGATTCTCAGGGTGGGTTTAGTTCATGTGCGTCGGCACGCTAAGTAGCTGCAATCATGTCTCTCTGCGGCCCCGTGGACTGTAGCCCGCCAGGCTCCTCTGTCCATGGGACTTCCCGGGCAAGAATACGCAGTGGGTTGCCGTTCCCTTCTGCAGGGGATCTTCCTGACCCAGGGATGGAACCCAAGTATCTCAAGTCTCCCGCATCGGCAGGCAGGTTGTTTACCACTAAGTGTCAGGTGAATTCGGGCCTGTATTTTACTCTTTTGTGGTAGCCATCACACTTTACAACTGAATACTGTGAGTGTAGTTGGCACTTGAATGCCCGTCTTCTCTTCTAGTATGTAAGTTCCATGAGAATGGGACGCTGTTTTTCTCATCCTTGTCACCTCATTGCCCAAAACATGGTAACTGGTCACTCAACTTTGTGGAATGAATGAATGGTCAAATGAACGAGTATCCCTTAGCAGCTCTTGGAAAAGAGATCCTGGGAAAGTTAGTACAATCTCCACGAAGTTATTTTGGGGTTAGGTAAAATAAGGCATTCAAGGCGATTCACTCTGCAGACACACAGAGGTCAGGAACACAGAACGCTATGGCAGTTGATTGCCCTGTTTTCAGCCCAGATTTCCTTTCTTCACTGTGCACATTTCAAACCAAATTTGAAAATTTGAATTGAGGTGGGAAGTGTACAGAGGACATCAGACACACAGGCCAGTGGACACAACTTCATCACACCCAGGGTCTCCTCCAGGGTTTCACATGATTTCCTGAGCTCCGGTTCCCTGGAAATTGTAAGGTGCCCACTGCGGTGTCAGGATAGGCCTCCTGTCCCCAAACGGAGCCTCTGCGAGGCAGGCCCTGCTCTGGAGCCGCACTCCCTGCCGATCTCCACAGCCTGTGAGAGACCGGCTGGCCACCCCTCGCTGCTGACGGACCTCCTCCTGGCCTCCGCCTCCCGCCAATCACACCCCTCCGGGTTCCTGGCGATGATTGGACGTGACCTTCCTCCTGGCCTTCTGGTTGACCTGCAAGCTGCTTCTGGTTCAGCTCCCCGCCACGTTCTCTCTGGAGGTCTGCTGGGTTATCCTCATCCCTCCCCAGGGCTCTAGGGGCTCACTCTTCAGGGGAACAACTCTCCCTGCTTATCTCGGAGGCCTTTGTCCCCCCCTCCACCCCGCTCTTTCCCTCTATGGGTCACTCAGTGGTGACAAGTCAACTGTCCACCGCGTGTCGCATCAAAGCAGAAAAGGCGTTTCCTCCTGTAAAGTGTTTTCTGCGTGTGCCTTACAGAGCCGCCTGTAGCATTTTGCTGCCCTGTTGTTATACAGTCATAAGGTTCTGTCTGTTCACCGGATAATTATATTACATTAATATGGTGTGAAGAAATGAAAGCAGTAATTATGCTTTATCCTCTTCCATTTTGCAATTTCCAGTTTGCTTGTTTCAAGAATAAAAAGAAAATTGCCACATTTGAAACAATATTATTTCATTTCTAAGCAAGGAACAACACAAGAAGCCCCCCCGGGGTGACAGGTTAGAACAGTTCACTCCTCTCCAGCTTCCTTTAGAAAAAGACCTCATCTTTGTATCACTTTGCCAACTTGTACCTTGACCAACACTTGCGATGTTTTTAAAAATAAAGGAAGGAAGGCCCCTCTCAATCAGAGGATAATGCTTTCTTCTGTTTTTATAACAAAGGACTGAGGCATTTTAAAGTGACTGGCTCCCAGGGTACTCTAACTTCCAAACCCAAAGATCCCCATTACTGTCTTGTGAACCGTTCCTTCCCCCTGATTCTATTCAGGAACACAGGCTCCCTCAAAGACCCCCAATGCTCTGGTCTGTCCACCTCTGAGTGTAGATGTGGGTATAACATGGCTAAAACCAATTTTGATGGCTGTTTTGTACACATAGTAGGTGTTCAGGGAATACTCGTGGACTGGATCTAAAGGCACGTGTAAATTTCTAATGGAAATGTTCCCCTAATTCTAGGTGACGCCAACCAGTGTTAAAATATCTTGAGTTTGAAAATGTATTCCGAAATTTAGCTGAATCTATTATATATTCGCATGTGTTTTCAACTGAAACATTTAAAAAAAATTTTTAATAATGGTAGTGAAAATATTATACGGTTTGTTTGAAGAAGTTTGTTCTTTTCCAGAAACAGCATTGATCGATTTTATATTATGAGTAGTTTATTCGTGTGTGTGTGTGTGTGTTAGTCACTTGGTCATGCCCGACTCTTTGTGACCCCATGGACTGTAACCCACCAGGCTTCTCTGTCCATAGAATTCTCCAGGCAAGAATACTGGAGTGAGTTGTCATGCCCTTCTCCAGGGGATCTTCTGGACCCAGGGATTGAACCTGAGTCTCCCACACTGCAGACAGATTCTTTACCATCTGAGCCACCAGGGAAGCCCCTAGTTTATTCATAAAACCAAATCAACAGGAGCATCTTTATGACATAAATAAGAAGAAATGTCCCACTTAAGTCACAGTAAAATAATGAAACTCCAGTCCAATTTTCGACACTTACCCATGACATTTTGTGTTTACTGTAAATGAAATTCTCATTCGCATATAGGTAAGGCATCATTTGAATCATAAACCAGAGGATGTGTGCAGTCTGAGCTCAAGGCACACTCAGGGACAGTGCAGTGCTGACATCAGAGAATGTAGCAAGTGGCATTTCCCTGTGGAAAACCTTGGGTTCAGTGCCAGTTAAGCACTTTCATCCATTTTTCTCAATGATAGGATAGAAAGCATGTTCATTAAGTGAACAAGGAAACCAAGCTGGGAGCAGCAGATAACACCATAGAGAATGGGGACTGATTTGATCATGACCATGAAATTTAACTAAATGGTCAGAAGGAGACTGGGACACTGCAGAGGGGAGAGAGGCCAGACTACCCTACTTAGGTGGCCAGCGGGGCGGGGATGTGTACAAGTGCAGGCCCTCATCTTTCTGCTTTCACCTGGAGACTCTGCAAACACATGGAGCCCAGCCATCACCTCCACTAACACAGTCAGGAGCATGGGCGAGCCGGGAGACCTCCAGGTGCCTCCCACCTGCCAGCCAGGTGCCCTCCAGGTGATCCTTATGTCTCTGTTTTGCAAGCCTCTGTTTTAGGAACTTACATGATGGATTTGGATTTTGACAGAAAAGGGCCTAGACTACATGCTGAAAAGGACACCACAAAGTAGTTGGGGAATTAAAAAAAAAAAAGAAATGGATTACAAGTTCCCAGAAATTGTAAAATTCACACGGAACAAGCTGTCCAGTTGAGTGTCCGACTCTTTGTGACCCATGGAATTCTCCAGGCCAGAATACTGGAATGGATAGCCATTCCCTTCTCCAGGGCATCTTCCCAGCCCAGAGGTCAAATCCAGGTCTCCCGCATTGCAGGCAGATTCTTTACCAGTTGAGCCACAAGGAAAGCCCAAGAATACTGGAGTGGGTAGCCTATCCCTTTTCCAGGGGATCTTCCCAACCCAGCAATCGAACCACGGTCTCCTGCATAGCAGGCGGATTCTTTACCAACTGAGCTATCAGGGAAGCCCCCTAATATCAGGGCAATCCAACCAAATGTTAATTACTTAAGTTCCCGACTATCATGTTCATAACTTTAAAAAGTTGAGATTCATCACATTTTGCCCATGTCTCACCAGTTTTGCTCTATTCCTGTTGTTACTATTTTTACTATTGATATTTCACTCTTTGGTCCGAAGAAGGTGATGATTGTTCTCCACTGTTTACGTATTACAGGGATGCGGAGAGGCTCTTAAACTAATTCAGCCGTGTCACCAGGGGCAAAACCATCCTTCCTCGGGGACATGACTGCTGTGCCTTTAGGCTGCCTAGCTGTTCAAACTGTCCATGCCCCTCCTCCGAAGAGGGGACACACGGGACTTAAGCCTGAAAGGGCTTCAGTAGAGAGCAGCAGAAACGATTAAAGACTCGGAAAATAGCACCTATGAAGGAAGATTAAAGGATCTGTGATTATTTAGCCTGGAGAAGAGCAGCAGGACCTAATAACCATCTTCAGGATGCTGAAGGGTTATTATATAGAGGCCGGGGACCAGCTGTCCCCTCTCACACTGAGGACAGAGAAAGAGGAAACGAGCTCACGCTTCAATAGGGAGGATTTAGATGAGATATAAAGAGCTTCCTTCCAGCAAGGGCCGTCAGCAAAGAGACCAGTTACCAGTGAAGATGCTCCTTACCCTGGGGGAGGGGTGGTTTCTTCCCTGGAGGAGAAGGGCTGGTTGTGGGGCGGTGGGGGGAGGGGGAGTGTGGGGGGCGGGTTCCAGGAAGAGACCACAACCGCAGAAGCTTTAGTTTTGTAAGATACTATAACAGCGTATAAAACTGAGGCTACACTCGTGTGTGCAGTGTCTCCAAGGCTGTACTTCCATTTCCACGGGCTATTGTCTCAGTTCTTTGAAAGATGCTGTGCAAGTGTGTCTGTATAAAGGTCAAGTATTTCAAAGGATAGTTCACTGAAGAGGGTGCGCTTGCTGGAAGTGACAAGAGTCAGCTGGCTGCTATTTATTCTCTATTTTCATAGATTATTGTAGCAGCAGCATCAAAAGAATAGAAAGCTATTTTGAAGAATAGAAAAATTGGAATCAACTCTCTAGGCTCGAGTTCTTTTCAGTGGAAATCATCTTTGATGTTTTAAAAAATAACGTGGTCAGTATGTCAGTAGGTGTTTTGGTTTGCTGATTGGGGAGAAAAAGAGGGGAAGAAGATAAAGAGGGGAGTGATTCTTTTTGTTAAACATTTGAATTTCTACCCTATTTCTACACTCAGAAGCATCTCTCACCTAACTGTCTGGAGGATGGAGGGGCTGGTAGATGGTGAACAGTGGTGGGTATGGGGGTGTTGGATGGCGGGGTGGGGGTGTGGATGGAGGGGTTGGTGCGGGTGGTAGATGGCAGGGGTGGTGTGAATGAACAGAGCTCTACTCTGTGTACAGGACTCTGTCTGGGTCAGACATCACATCCTGAACCCTGGTTTCATTAACATCCTGTATTAAGTTACTAATTGAATGACACTCAGCTGTTTTACAAGAATCAAGTTCATTACATTGCTGTTGCTGAACTCTTTATTTTGGAAATTCCTTCTGCTTGTTTAGGGCTTCCCTCATAGCTCAGTTGGTGAAAAATCCGCCTACAGTGCAGGAGACCCTGGTTCGATTCCTGAGTCAGGAAGATCCGCTGGAGAAGGGATAGGCTACCCACTCCAGTATTCTCGGGCTCCCCTGGTGGCTCAGCTGGTAAAGAATCCGCCTGCAATGCAGGAGACCTGGGTTGGATCCCTGGGTCAGGAAGATCCCCTGGAGGAGGGAACGGTCACCCTCTCCAGTATTCTGGCCTGCAGAATCCCGTGGACTGCATGTCAATGGGGCTGCAAAAAGTCAGACACGACTGAGTGCCTTTCACTCTCTGCTCATTTTGAGGGGAAACATTTTTTTCAATCAGTGACACTTTTCCGTCTGTCAGCCCGATTCCAACATTCAATTCCGACAACTCGCCGTCGGGTCTAAGTGACAACAGGCACTGTCCATGCAGAGGAGTGATGCTTTTGTCAGCTGCTGGGGCCACCTCGAGCCGGAGCACTGCCCAGACCACACTCGCCACTTCTCTCTGGTACTTGGATATGACACCTGACAGTAATTTTAAATTTTCAAGCTTGAGGAGGGGGATTTGGGAATGGACTCTCCTTTCCATCATAAGTAAAAACAAAAGTATTTTTACAAATCCTAAAGAAAAAGAGTGGACTTCCCAGGTGGCTGTAGTAGTAAAGAACCCGCCTGCCAATGCAGGAGACACAGGTTCCATCCCAGGGTCGGGAAGACCTCCTGGAAAAGGACATGCAATGCACCCCAGTGTTCTTGCCTGGAGAATCCCCTGGACTGAGGGAGCCGGGTGTGTACAGCCCATCGGTTGCAAAGAGTTGGACACTACTGAGCAACTGAGCGCACACACAAGGAAAAGACTTCTGTACTAGGTCATGCTTTGTTTTTAAAAACGGTCATAGGGTGGGGCTATATTGCTCTCAAAATAGATTTTTAGAAAGAAATCCACTTATAAGTTTGAAGACAAGAGTCAAATCCATTGTAAACTTTCAGGGTTTAAGGTCTCTCCACTTCCTACGAATTCATCACCATGTTTTCCTTCCACCAAAGGTGTTTAAACAGTTCTTTCTCCTCCGACAGTCTCTGTACCTCTGGACAACGAGTCAGCTGCTCATTTTAGTAGAGACCGTTCCCTCTAAAAATGCTGAGAGGCTTCAGGGAGGGGCTTGATGCTTTCATGAGGAGAGGGGCTGGTCTGACATTACTAAGTAGCTGCCCATTACATTAATAGTGGTGAATAACACCACTAGGTTATTTTCTTTAAAAAACACCACTCTTTCAGTAGCAAAAATATACTTGAGACATGCATCCAACTCCAGATAAAAATTAAAGCCTTTAAAGAAATCCATTATGCCTGCTTATATCCAAGTAAAAGTACTACATTTGATATTAAAATTTCACCATCCATGATCTTCTGCCTAATCATCACAAACTATGATTCAGTCAGTTCAGTTCAGTTCAGTCGCTCAGTCTTGTCCAACTCTTTGCAACCCCATGAATCGCAGCATGCCAGGCCTCCCTGGCCATCACCATCTCCCGGAGTTCACTCAGACTCACGTCCATCGAGTCTGTGATGTGATCCAGCCATCTCATCCTGGGTCGTCCCCTTCTCCTCCTGCCCCCAATTCCTCCCAGCATCAGAGTTTTTTCCAATGAGTCAACTCTTCGCGTGAGGTGGCCAAAGTACTGGAGCTTCAGCTTCAGCATCATTCTTTCCAAAGAAATCTCCTTCAGAATGGACTGGTTGGGTCTTCTTGCAGTCCAAGGGACTCTCAAGATTCTTCTCCAGCACCACAGTTCAAAAGCATCAATTCTTCAGCGCTCAGCCTTCTTCACAGTCCAACTCTCGCATCCATACATGACCACAGGAAAAACCATAGCCTTGACTAGACGGACCTTAGTCAGCAAAGTAATGTCTCTGCTTTTGAATATGCTATGTAGGTTGGTCATAACTTTTCTTCCAAGGAGCAAGCGTCTTTTAATTTCATGGCTGCAGTCACCATCTGCAGTGATTTTGAACCCCCAAAAAATAAAGTCTGACAGTTTCCACTGTTTCCCCATCTATTTCCCATGAAGTGATGGGACTGGATGCCATGATCTTCATTTTCTGAATATTGAGCTTTAAGCCAACTTTTTCGCTCTCCTCTTTCACTTTCATCAAGAGGCTTTTTAGTTCCTCTTCACTTTCTGCCATAAGGGTGGTGTCATCTGCATATCTGAGGTTATTGATATTTCTCCCGGCAATCTTGATTCCAGCTTGTGTTTCTTCCAGTCCAGCGTTTCTCATGATGTACTCTGCATAGAAGTTAAATAAGCAGGGTGACAATATACAGCCTTGACGTACTCCTTTTCCTATTTGGAACCAGTCTGTTGTTCCATGTCCAGTTCTAACTGTTGCTTCCTGACCTGCAAACAGATTTCTCAAGAGGCAGGTCAGGTGGTCCGGTATTCCCATCTCTTTAAGGATTTTCCACAGTTTATTGCGATCCACACAGTCAAAGGCTTTGGCATAGTCAATCAAGCAGAAATAGATGTTTTTCTGGAACTCTCTTGCTTTTTCCATGATCCAGCAAATATTGGCAATTTGATCTCTGGTTCCTCTGCCTTTTCTAAAACCAGCTTGAACATCAGGGAGTTCACTGCTCATGTATTGCTGAGCCTGGCTTGGAGAATTTTGAGCATTACTTTACTATCATGTGAGATGAGTGCAACTGGGTGGTAGTTTGAGCATTCTTTGGCATTGCCTTTCTTTGGGATTGGAATGAAAGCTGCCCTTTTCCAGTCCTGTGGCCACTGCTGAGTTTTCCAAATTTGCTGGCATATTGAGTGCCGCACTTTCACAGCATCATCTTTCAGGATTTGAAATAGCTCAACTGGAATTCCATCACCTCCACTAGCTTTGTTCGTAGTGATGCTTTCTAAGGCCCACTTGACTTCACATTCCAGGATGTCTGGCTCTAGATTAGGGATCACATCATCATGATTATCTGGGTCGTGAAGATCTTTTTTGTACAGTTCTTCTGTGTATTCTTGCCACCTCTTCTTAATATCTTCTGCTTCTGTTAGGTCCATACCATTTCTGTCCTTTATCGAGCCCATCTTTGCATGAAATGTTCCCTTGGTATCTCTAATTTTCTTGAAGAGATCTCTAGTCTTTCCCATTCTGTTGTTTTCCTCTATTTCTTTGCATTGATCGCTGAAGAAGGCTTTCTTATCTCTTCTTGCTATTCTTTGGAACTCTGCATTCAGATGCTTATATCTTTCCTTTTCTCCTTTGCTTTTCACCTCTCTTCTTTTCACAGCTATTTGTAAGGCCTCCCCAGACAGCCATTTTGCTTTTTTGCATTTCTTTTCCATGGGGATGGTCTTGATCCCTGTCTCCTGTACAATGTCATGAACCTTTCTCCATAATTCATCAGGCACTCTATCTATCAGATCTAGTCCCTTAAATCTATTTCTCACTTCCACTGTATAATCATCAGGGATTTGATTTAGGTCATACCTGAATGGTCTAGTGGTTTTTCCTACTTTCTTCAATTTGAGTCTGAATTTGGTAATAAGGAGTTCATGATCTGAGCCACAGTCAGCTCCTGGTCTTGTTTTTGTTGACTGTATAGAGCTTCTCCATCTTTGGCTGCAAAGAATATAATCAATCTGATTTTGGTGTTGACCATCTGGTGATGTCCATGTGTAGAGTCTTCTCTTGTGTTGTTGGAAGAAGGTGTTTGCTATGACCAGTGCATTTTCTTGGCAAAACTCGATTAGTCTTTGCCCTGGTTCATTCTGCATTCCAAGGCCAAATTTGCCTGTTACTCCAGGTGTTTCTTGACTTCCTACTTTTGCATTCCAGTCCCCTATAATGAAAACAACATCTTTTTGGGGTGTTAGTTCTAAAAGGTCTTGTAGGTCTTCATAGAGCCATTCAACTTCAGCTTCTTCAGCGTTACTTGTTGGGGCATAGACTTGGATTACTGTGATATTGAATGGTTTGCCTTGGAAACAAACAGAGATCATTCTGTCGTTTTTGAGATTGCATCCAAGTACTGCATTTCGGACAATTAAATGTCATCAAATGTGCAAATAGTTTTGATAAAAATGTAGTAATGTGCATAATGCTTTAAAAGAACTCACTAGAGTTTACAATAACACAAACAAGGATTCTTGAGTGGTCAGAATGGGACTGTGTTTCTGGTTGGCCTGCATCTCTCACTACAGTAAAGCAGCAGAATGCCTGTAAGCAAGAGCTGATTGCCTGGAAAGCAGGCATTTCGGATTCTAGAATACATGCGTCTTTGGGGATATTTGTAATCTGGATACTCACTGCGCTGACTCTTTGTGACCCCATGGACTGTAGCCCGCCAGGCTCCTCTATCCATGGGATTCTCCACGCACGAACACTGGAGTGGGTTGCATGTCCTCCTCCAGGGGATCTTCCTGACTCAGGGACTAACCCAAGTCTCTCGCATCTCCTTGCATCTTGCAGGGGGATTCTTTACCACTAGCGCCACCTGGGAAGGACAAGGTACCCACATATGAAGCTAATGGCAAGACAAATAATAGAAACTCTTTCTTGATGTATGAAATAAAGATTTCTGCTGTGTCTCTGAAAAGAGCTCAGATCGGAAGGCACCTGCCCATCTCCCCAGGCCCATCTCCCTCAGTGCAGTGATGCCCTACCCTGTCCCCTCTGGCACCTGGTTCTGCCAGCTGCCTCCTCCTCTGGCTCCGGCTGACTCATCAGCCGTCACGTCTGCCCTTCAGGCTCTCTCTGCTTCATAAGCCATCAAACACAGGACCTTTCAGCCCCTCTGGTTACTGTCTATGTCTTCTCCTCCTCACTGGACTGAATCTCCTTGAACCTGTGATCCACACTGGTGGTCAGCAAAGCCGCGGGCTCTGCTGGCCTCCTCCTCAGCTCAGCCCCCTGCATACACTCTCAGCCCAGATCACACTGTGTGGACCTTGCCTTGCGATTCCCCTGGAACTCCTTTGGTCAACCACTCGTGACTTCCCATCCTTGTGAGCTCCCTATGGGACTCATTTCTGCACTTCCTGGACTCTGGGTGTCTGGTCGCTGACCCTCCCTCTCGAGCTCTGGGCCCCAAGGTTCAGGGTTGAGGTGGGGGGATCTCCCCCCGCAGCCTCCTCCTCCTGGTCTGTAAGGAGGGCCCCGGGCGCAGCACCCACTTCCTGCTGCCGCCAGCATCCTGCAGGAAAGACCTGCACCAGCCTGGATGTCCCCCCTCTCGGGACTGGGACTCAGGACGCCAGAGTCCCAGCGAGCACGGCATCACTCTATGTGCAGACGGTCTGGCTGGCCGGTTGGTATCTTTCAGAGTCTGCTTCCTGCACCCCAGGCGTGCTCTGCCCCATCTTTCCCAGGCTTGTCTCCCCAGGGAAGGGGTCAGACACTCTTTTGAGGGAAAAGCCCCTTCCTGGGGGAGGGGGTTGGGGGGTGTTTTGCAGTTTCATCTTTCTCTCCTCCTTTCTTTATACTGGGCGAGTGACCCCACCAGTGCAAGATATTGAGATCAGATTTTAACATACTTAGGCGTTAGGTGTGAAAGCTTAAGTGAAAGTCGCTCAATCGTGTCCAACACTTTTCGATCCCATATATAGTTCATGTGATTCTCCAGGCCAGAATACTGGAGTGGGTTCCCTATCCCTTCTCCAGGGGATCTTCCTGACCCAGGAATCAAACCGGGGTCTCCTGCACTGCAGGCAGATTCATCAGGGAAGCCCTGCTCACCAAAAACCATTGTCATCCGGCTTTGAGAAGGTTGCTGAGAACATTGTTGGTTACAGGAGCGATAACAGGTTTTACGGGTCAGTAATTCTGAAGAGCAGGGGCTGGGGGGACTGAGGGGGACGTGGCACATGGGCTGCAGCCACCGTGTTGACCAGAGTCTTCCTTCTGCATGTCAGAAGCTCCCTGCCATGGGGTCACTGAGGAAGGGATGGCTGCCTCTCATGATGGTAATGTGCGTCTGGTCATCCTGTCTGGGAGGCATTGTCTGCAGCCAGAAGCCTGAGAACATGGAGTGAATGGAAGAAGCAAGAAGAGGAGCTGACCTTTCAGCAGGGACAGCCTCTGTCCAGGGACAGGTGACCCCTGACGGCTCGGGGGAGTGGCCCGTGTCTCCATCAAGCTGCGCAGGGGCGTCTTGGGTCCTGAGCTGTCTTCCCGACCCTTCTGCGGAGCCTGCGCCCAGCCAGGCCCTTCCCAGGCTCTGGACTTGGCGGAGCCTGAGGGTCTCTTGCTTGTCCTGCAGGGTTCCTCCCTCTGCTGTGTCTCAGCTCTGTCCAGACTCTGTGTTTCATTCCTCTTGTTAAACCTTTTGTCATGAATTGAAGAAGATTTTATCCATACAACAAATGGATGTATCCAATTTGGGAATGAAAAAGCTGAGTGGCAGTAGTGAGGTCTGGTGGAATTATTGATGAACAAAATGAAAATCCCAAATCATCATGATAAGTAAAACAACAGGACTAAATAAATGACATTAAGTGAAAACTCCACATTTAGATGAAACAAAAGATAGGAAAGACAGCCCGATGGTAAGTGTTTAACAACTGGTTCTGCCCAATGTGTGGTGTTTGCCAGTTTCCTACTGTGGCCGATTTCAGGCTACCAACGGGATGCCCACTGGCTCACAAATTCCTGAAAATCTCACAGTTGGCTCCCGGGCTCTGACGAGCGCCAGCTCCAGCCTGCTGCCCACCATTATCCTGTTTGTCCCAAAAGGTTCAGAAGCGCAGCATGTTTTAATTTGTCTTAATCTCCAGGAGCGAAGCACCAGGAGGTTGGGGGGTGGGGNGGGGAGGGGCGTCCTTCAGCTCAGCCACTGGGATGGGGCTACCTTCCGAGGGCTGGGGGTGGGGGATTAAGTCATCATCCCACCCACCTTTGGCAAGAGGAAAATCCCATCGGAGGTACTTTTTTCAAGGGAAGGCATTTTATTTAAAGAGGAGGAATATAAAACACAGGGCTTTCAGAGCCCCTGAAGGCAGCTGGGAGCAGTGGGCAGCCCGAAGGAAGAGGATGGGGGAAGGAAGAGGATGGTCCTGAGGGCGGGGGGTGTTACAAGGTCCTAGATGGGGCTTCACGGCCCTGGAGGTGGGGCTACAAGGCCTGGGGGCAGGGCTCTATGGCCCTGGGGGGTCGGGTAGGGGCTGCAGGGCACAGTATCACACCAGGGCCTCAAGCACACAGCTGGAGAGGCGGTGTCATCTTACAGGTAGGTCTGAGCAGCCAGGGTCAGCCCCAGGCCTACTCAGAGGCCAGCAGGCCAGCCCACCTGGCTTGTGAGGGGGGACAGCTCTCCACATCCCTCAGACATGCCCCAGCTCCATCGGTGGCCGGGATAGTGCGGGCCCCACCCTTTTGGGGAGGGGGGCAGGGAGTGACGGCTCTGGGGCCGCTGAGCGCTGGCAGAACCGCTACGCGGTCGGGCCGCTCTGACACGAGTCCCTTGGCCAGCACGCCCTCCCCACACCATGCCTGGTGCTTCCCGTTTGTCCCCCTGGGGCTCCTCTCATCCCTGGCTGCCCCTCCATCACCACCTTCTGTTCCTCGTCCCTGCTGGCCTTTTACTATGCTATCCGTAGCTTCTTGATCCCTGGGTGAAGCTCAGTGATCAGGTACAACCTCATGAGCCCTGAACTCCCATCCACAGCTCAGAATTGCCTCTCTCACATCAGGTCCATCCACACGATGTTGCAGCTACCCTGTGTGTATTTCCCACACGTACCCCAAATCTCAGGCCTCCTCCCCCGATTCTCCATCACCTTCCTCCTCCCAGCTCCTCCTAGGTCCCTCCAACCCTTCCTCCCTGTCCCTCCAACCCTTGGCCTCCAGTTTCTGGAAAATGCACACCTGGGATCCCCTGCAGACTCACCCATCTCGGCGTGTCCTCACCCATCTCGGCGTGCCCTCACCTGTGTCTCGGCGTGAGCTCACCTGTGTCTCAGCGTGTCCTCACCCGTCTTGGCGTGTCCTCACCCATCTCAGCGTGTCTTCACCTGTCTTGGTGTCCTCTGCTGCTTCTGTTATCAGCAGGGACGCCCTCCACATGCCCTCAAAGGAGGCAGGGAGTGGCCAGAGGATCCACAAAAAGGCAGATGTGCAGTCAATGATCCATTTTTTCTCCCTAAACAGACTCTTGAAGTCTCATCAGAAACAAACATTTTGAAACACAAATCCAGATTTTGTTGACAGAAGAAAATGCACTTAAACTATAAATGTGACTCACCAGGGAGGCAGGACGGGCAGTGTTTCTCAGAACAACTGAGCAGGAGGGGAACGCTTGGAACGAGTGCCCCGAGCCCAGGGAAGGGAAGCTGGTGGGAGGGCTTCTAGTAACAGTGGAGGAGGCTGGAGGCGGGGGAACAGCTGAGAAGCGCTGGAGGGGCTGGGTGGCCTCCATCTGGGCACTCACCTGGCTGGGGAGCAGAGAGACCCAGCCCCCTGCACCAGAGCTCGAGACGCCTGCAGGACGGCTGGACAGATGACCAAGCTTTGCCCCAGGTGAGCAGGTGAGGGTTCCCACCAAGCGCTGTCTCTCTGTGCCCGGGGCACCATACACCCAGCAGAAAGGTCATGTCCCTGAGGCAGGGCTGCCTTGTCAGTCATCAGAACACTGCCCGGGCATGCCCTCCATGGTCCAGGTCACTTACGACCCCTGAACTAGAACCGGCAGTTCTGCAGAAAAGAAGGCTGCCACCAGTACCTGAGCTCAGGTGGGCTGAGAGTGGTGAAGCAGCCCCACCTCTGGCCAGGTGTGGGCGCCAGGCCCTGGGCTCCAGAGCTGTGGACGGGCCTGAGCCCCTCCGTCCACACCCCCTACTTAAGTAAGGAACTCGGTCATGCAGGGAACCTCCTTCTGCACTCCCCCACATGTAACAAGCAGATTTTAGCAAAACCCCAGTAGGACAGGAAAAATAACCCTGTAGAGGCTCCAGAAATTAAATTATCATTGGAACTGCAAATTTAGGCCTGGAGCTGACTGCTGAGATGCAAGACGTAACTGCAACTCAGACTCTCCTAATGTAAGGGACAGAGTGTCCAGGAAACCCCTGAAAAATCACAACATGCAAGAGAAACATTCAGCTGTCCCCTCCGCTGAGATGATCCCACAGCGGGGTATCTGGGGGGAAATTTACAGGAGCCGCCATAAAAATAATTCAACAACTGATTACAAAATTGTCTTTAAACAAATGGAAACCTATCAGCAATGAGATATAAGTCTTTGAAAAATAGTGGGATAAAAATTATAAAGCTGAAAAACACAATCACTGAAAGTAAAAAGCCCATAGGATGGGCTCAACAGTAGAGTGGAGATGACAGAGGATAGAATCAGTGAACTTGAGCCCAGATCAATAGGATTTACCCAATCTGAACAACAGAAAATGGAATAAAGAAGCAAAATGAACAGAGCCCGAGGGACAGTGAGGAAAGAGCCAACATTCATCCCAAACGTCCACAGAAGAGAGGAGAGAGCAAGGCTAACAGCATATTTGAAGAAATAATGAAAAAAAATTTCTCAATCTGGCAAAAGATGTAAATAAACCTCTCGGTTTAGCAAGCTGAATGAACTCCAAAGAGGGTAAACTCAAAACTGAGAGTTTATCAAAACCAAGATGCATCATAATTAAACGTCTTAAAATTAGCAAAGTAAAACATCCCAAGAGCAGCCAGAGAGGAGAACCCAGTGTGCAGAATCCCAGTTCCAGTGTCAGACACAGCGGAGGCCAGTGGGGCCATTTCCCAAGGGCTGAAAGGGAGGAAGTAGGTCAGGAAAAAAAGATCCTTCAGGAATTCAGGGGAAATAAAGACACTTTCAGAAGAAAACA
>SJYQ01093263.1:27500-38502 GCA_006410935.1 Redunca redunca
CCAAGAAGCAAGCCTGTCACCTGTCGATGGACACTCAATCTATGCCTGGGCTACTGTGAATAGTGCTGCCATGAACTTGGGGGTGCAGCTTTCTCTTTGAGATCCCTATTTCAATTCTACTTTTAGTATTTCTGGGGATCTTCCACATCCACTATAGCATTTTGCATCCATACCAGCAGTATGCAAGATTGCATAACAACAGCAACCTGGCCTATTTTCTCTCCCCTTCCTTCTTACCTCTGATCACTACATTTTTTCTCTCACTGCATTTTCCCTCCCATTTCAACCCCCCCACAAAGGAAAGCCTACTTTTCTGATAATTTATATACCTATTAAGTTCAGTGGAATTTCTTCATAATTGGGCTTTAAATTCATTTTAAATAAATTCATTTATTCATTAAATTCACTTATTCCCCCCCCAACACAATTAGTGGGAAATATTCCAATGCCAAGCTTTTCTATAGTCAGAGCCTCTTCCAGGTAGAGCTCTCCAGAGAATGCAGGAAAGCCTTCCAAGGTGCTCCTGAGAGGGCTGTCCCTGGGTTAAATTCTGGATTTTACTTCATCCTATCACTTCATGGCGAATAGATGGGGAAATAATGGAAACAGTGACAGGCCATTTTCTTGTGTTCCAAAATCACTGCAGACTATAACTGCAGCCATGAAGTTAAAAGACATTTGCTCTTGGAAGAAGTTATGACAAACCTAGGCAGCATATTAAAAAGCAGAGACATCACTTTGCCAGCAAAAGTCCATACAGTCAAAGCCATGTTTTTTCCAGTAGTCATGTATGGATATGAGAGTTGGACCATAAAGAGAGCTGAGCACCAAAGAACTGATGCTTTTGAATGGTGGTGCTAGAGAAGGCTCTTGAGAGCCTGCAAGGAGATCCAACCAGTCCATCCTAAAGGAAATAAACCCTGAATATTCACTGGGAGGACTGATGCTGAAGCTGAAGCTCCAATACGTTGGCCACCTAATGCAAAGAGCTGACTCATTGGAAAACACCCTAATGCTGGGAAAGGTTGAGGGCAGGCAGAGAAGGGGATGACAGAGGAAGAGATGGTTGGATGGCATCATAGACTCAACAGACATGAGTTTCAGTGCACTCCATGAGATGGTGAAGGACAGGAAAGCTGTCACGCTGCAGTCCACGGGGTCATGAAGAGTCAGACACAACTAAGCGACTGAACAGCAGACACACAGACTTCTACTGGCAGTTTTGACAGCGATAACATCTCATGTCAGCAAACAATAAGGGCAACTTTAGTCTGTGGACAGCTCTATTTCTTCCTGTCTTAAATATGATTCTGGTGGCTCAGATGGTAAAGTGTCTGCCTGCAATGCTGGAGACCGGGTTCGATCCCTGGGTCGGGAAGATCCCCTGGAGAAGGAAATGGCAACCCACTCCAGTACTCTTGCCTGGAGAATCCCATGGACAGAGGAGCCTGGTAAGCTACCGTCCATGTGGTCACAAAGAGTCGGACACGACTGAGCAACTTTACTTACTTACTTACCTCAATGCACAACAAAATTTTAGTAAATAGAGAAAGCTCCCGTCCTCTCGAAGTACCGCTCTTTAGGCCAAACTTAAATAAAATTCAATAATTTTAACTTGGAGGAATTGTGCTGGGAAGCAGTATGTTTTTAATTATTACCCTAATTTAGCCCAAATCCAATCCCACCCTTGGCATATTGCACAGGGAATACTTATCAAGAGATGTGAGTGAGCTTCTGGCCAATAAACAGGTAGGAAGGTTTAATATACCTCCTTGGAAGGCCCATATTTAAGCAAATAAGTATATAGTTTCTACTCACCAGTTTTATTTTGGACTGTCAATAGACTATTTACATTAAGCAGTGTATTCCTAATTCCAAAAAAACATGACTGCTATTTTGGAAATCTGTATACCATGCTACTCTTTTGACTGGTCTCCTATTATTTTTATTTCTTTTATAACTGCACTATTAAAGGTATAAAGGAAACACAACTAATTTCTATTAGTGGGGTCCACTGCCCAGACAGTGATAAAATCTCTTGTGTTGCATTCCAGGCATAAATTAATACCTGTCAATAATTAATTTTCAGTATTCCAAAGTGTCTAAAATTTACAACAGCAATTCTGTGTGAATCAAAAGTGATTGGGAAGAAGATGAGGTTGCAGCTGCCTCTTGTCATCCATTGACTTCATGGATTCCAGTCATCAATCATAAAACTTCCCTATTGCTAAACATTCTAAGATAAGGGTGTTGGAAATCAAATCAATCCGGACGTCCACATGCAGGCCCCAATCTTTCTAACCAGGGACACACATGCTGTCCTTGTCAAATCGCTTTGTTGTCAACCAACTGAAAATACATTACCCGGGAGAAACTATTGATATCCTTTCTCAGGCTTTTTGACGACACTATGATACTGCAGTCCTCGTGACTGAAGCTCCAGTCAGGCAAGGGGAAGCATCAGTCCTTCCTCAGTGAACTCAGGCATTTTTACTCCAGCTTCAAAATTAAATGCCCACAACAAAAGTACAAGGCTATCAGTGATTACATGGTAAGAAGTTAACACTCTGAGCTTCCCTAGTGGCTCAGTGGTAAAGACTCTGCCTGCCAAAACAGGAGATGCGGGTTCAATCCCCGGATCGAGAAGATCCCCAAGAGATGGGCATGGCAACCCACTTCAGTCTTCTTGTCTGGAGAATCCCATGGACAGAGCAGCCTGGCGGGCTTCAGTCCACGGGGTCACAAAGAGTTGGCAACTGAACAGCAACAGCTAACACTATGCTCGGAAAACCATGTGGGCTGTCCAGCCAGGACTGGGTTCAGACACTATCACCTTTCGTGAGTTGAGTGAGCCTGAACTTGACCTGTGAGTCTTAAGGTCCTTCTCTACCTGCAGAGGGCAGGTCTTCTCATATGCGGTAAGTGGTTGTGACTCTCAGCAGCGGCATAGAAAGCACCAGCTGCTGTCTCAGCTCGATATTACATAAATGTTCTTATTCTCCGGAAAGCTGGAATGACTCTGATCAGTTTCTCCAAGACTCACTTGGAGCAAAAGTGTCGAGCACACAGATGTAAATAATCCATACGCAGAATTCTGATGCTTTGTGGTGTGCCTGCGAGTCTGACACCTAGAGACGTGCGTCTCCATCTCGTCACGTGTTCTCTACCAGTCCTGTACTGTCCTGTTTGTTTGTCTTTATGTGTCTAACAGGAGTGACCCAAAGCCAAGTGGAAAAGAATCAATTTGATGCACAGATATTAAGGTCTGGTGAAAGAATTCCTGATTGCAATTTATTTAATCAAGCTGTTTATGGGGAGGAACATGAACTGGGGTGGGACAGGAAGGGCTATGTGGTTCCAGAGCATTACCAAGTGCTCACCTCATGAATATCTGAGCCAGGCTGTAAAGAGACTCACTGAGCAAGCTGCCTACTTGCATTAGCATAACTGAAAAAAAAAAATAGCAAAGAAGGAAAAGAAAACCCTCCGTGGTTATTCTGCTCCTGGTTTATAACTCTGTATAACTTAGAGTAATGCAGGTTCCAGCCACTTTGCTGTTTTCTTCAATTAGTTAATGAAAGTAGAGTGTTGATGGATGGCAGCTGAGAGAATTCATTTGTAATGAGCAGTGGTTCAGGAGATCACTCAGACGCTGACAACTTTCTCGTGGAAAGCGCCTTTCCAGAGTACTTAATTGTAACATATTGCTGCTATTATTTTACAGTAATAACTCATTATAGAATAGGATTTCTACACAAGCCCTAATAATTCTGTTATGCCTACCATGATTTTTCAACATTAGCTAATGAAGTGCCCCATCATTTATCAGTAAATAGCATCTAATGTTGCACAGTAAATCTTGGTCAGAATTCTCTGTACTGGCTTCTGAGATCAGGGGACAATTAACATCATAGAACTGGTGATCGTGGAACCCACTTCCTTTCCACCTGTCCTCATCTGACCTTGCCATGAAGTCATTTGACAAGCTGATACAACAGTCCTGCTTTTCATTCAGTTTATCAGCTGCTGGCCTTCAATGACATCCATATCTATAAGAGGTTTAGAACTTCACCAAAGAGTCAAGACATGCATAGAGCCAAATGCACCAGTTTAATTCCTCTGTGGCCAGTCCCACTTTCAGAAAAATCTCCCGAAACTTACATTTTGGGTGATCGCTGGTGACCCAGGAAAAACCTGAGCTACACTTTTTCCTGATTCACATCTGACATTTCCTTGTGCTCTGACAAGGATGGAGCAAAGTCATCTCAAATATTCCTCTTCTCTCAGTTGGAGAGAGTTAAAACCCAGCTCCTGTGCAATCCTACACTGTTTTCCTGACACTGGCATCCTGTCTCCTTCGACATGGATGTGCATCACGTGAGTGCGTAGGCACGCATCACTCACCTTCCAGACACATGTTGCTTTCAACATCTGACAGATTCATCAAGTCTTGGAAATACATTTCAAAATCACCATCTCCAACACCTCCCCAAATATCTTCGAAGTGTTGTACTTCATTTGTAAAGAGTTTTCCTGACATGGTCAACCTCAGTGCCTACTGAACTCTGTATCCACATAAAAGCACTGAATGCGATGCAAGAGATCCAAGCGTGACCCCCTTGACCTATACCAGGGCCAGAGACACAGAGCGGCCTCTGCTGACTCAGTTTCACTCTCTCTGCTCCTGTATGGATTTGTGGAAACCTCCCTGAGACCCAGCTGGGGCCCCCCAGACCAGCCTGGGGCCCGCAGCAGTGGGGGGTTGGGTGGTGCTATGCCATCCACCTGCAGGGACGTGCAGGGGGCAGACACAGGCTCAGGTAGGAATCGTCACTGTGCCTTCACATTCCAGCTGCCAGGGGAGCTCACACTCAGAGTTCTCAAGGGAGCCTCTGCACACGCCCTTGTCATCACCCACTCTTAGGATCCTCTGCACACTCTTAGGATCCTTATTTTATTTATTTATTTTTGGCCATGCCTCTTGGCATGTGAGATCTTATTTCGCTGGTCAGGGAAATTGCATGCCCTACACTGTAAGCATGAAGTCTTAGCCACTGGTCCTCCAGGAAAACCCCTGATTGCTGGTATTCTTACACACTGGCTCAAATCTCTTAGCAGCAGAAGAAAATGCATAAGACTTCAATAAGAAATGGAAAATATGTAGCCAAAGAATTTTTTTCTTTCCCTGTTTTGATGAACACTTTTACTTATAGATTGCAGTTTTCATCACACATATTCTTCTCAGCTACTCCAGATCCTTTTGTGGGAAAAGGCAGAAAATAAGTAATTTTATTTCAACAACTTCTCCCCTCTCACCATACCCCCTTCCCCTTGTTCACCTAAATGTATCTAATAGGCGAAGTTTTACTTCCTGTGTAATAATTGCATCTGGACCAAGACAAGATAAAAAACAATGGGGGCCCCCGTAACTATCGATATTACATTAAAATACAAAAAATAGAAATCCATTCCCACCATTTCATAGACTACAAAGATAGTTTTGCTATTGTCTTATATAGTAAAGTCTAAGCATCCTTTCATAAGCCTAAGGTTATTAATAGGAAAAAGAAGGCATGTTAATTCATCCCTCCCACAAGACATTTACAACTCTAACATACCTCCTTTAAATCAAATTTTGATGAATAAAAACAAACTGTGGGGAGAAAGAAAAGAAAGGCCAGGTCTCATGCCCTCAGTGATAGAATTTTTCCATTGTTTAAAAGATTCAGATGTTTCTCTAAAATGGAGTCATCCTTAAACCTTGGAGACATTGCTTCACAGACAAAATGCTTTTCAGCAAAAACAACAAGAAAACTTTGTGCTATTTGACATCCCCCTGCTCATCTGCCTCCCAGCACAGCCCAGGTCTCCTGGAAGATTAATATTTCAGAACTTGTCATGGGCAGTTCTGTCGACTTCTCCGCTGCCCACGCCTGACAAGTTATTTATCATGTCGCTCATTGCCAGCATTAGATTATCCCCACGGTTATGACAGCAACATTATTCATCAGGGTTACAGCCTCGATACAAGGCTGTTTAAAGCTGCTTCTCTCTTCACTCTTGTCTTTCCAGAGGAGTGTTGATCTCTGTAGTTTGTATGGAAAAGAAAGGGAGGGAAGAAGGAAGGAAGGAAGGAGATAAGGAGAGAGGAGGGAGGGAAGAAAGAAAGAAAGAGCAAACTATGGAAATTACAGGTCTCATCAAATATGATGACTCTGATGTGTTGATGTTCCTCCGAATTCGGATGCCTTTTTTTTTAACAGAATCAACAATCTTTGCTGCATCTTCCTTCTTCATGGGAACCATACAAAGGGCTGGATGTAAAGACGTGGAAATGGATGTTGATAAAGTGCTCGCTGTGGCCCTGACTCCTGTGCGTCTGTAAGCAGTTCCCTGCATCTATCTCCTTTCTCCGCTCCTTCTCTGACAGTCAAGTGCCAACGGAGGACCGTTTGCTTGTAGTGTCTTTGTGACTGCATAGTCAGGAGCCTTTATTTTACTCAGTAGAATTTTATTCAATTTTGTGAGGCTCCAGAGCAATTTGAATTTCAGGGTGAATATTTTCCCCTAGAAACTGCATGAGTTGAAAATGCTGGGAGAAAATTAAGTTGTCAGCGTTTATTCCAATTTTTGAAAAGATCGCTGAGCTCAGTGATCCTTCTTTCAAGCTCAAATGCAATGACTTGGAGGGCTCTTTCTTTCTTTCTTGTTCGTTAGCAGGTAACAGATGTCACACCTAGGAAACCAAACCTCACATCCAACCTTCTGGTCATGGATAGATGACGTAATTTGTAGGCAAGACATTTGGGGTAGGGAACCTCCCGTTGGAGGTGACATTAGCTTGTCCAACAGCTAGCAGTGGGGGGTCAGGACCCTTTCACCCAGCAGACAGGGATGTGGATTACACAAGCTTTGCCTCAGCCCAGCTCACCAGATCAAGCCAGGTGTGAGCTGGCCAAAATCCCCTCCTCCATCCTCCAAAACCCTAGAAGCTAAATGCTTAACATCTGAATCTCTCAATATCTAAATGCACTTATTGTTTATTGTACTAACTTTACAATTTCCCTTCCAGAGTCACCCTCATGGAGGCTAAACCTAAACCTCAGCTTGCTTTGAAAAGCATCAAAGTGCTTTGGGGCAGCTCGTCCACTGTTGTCACTATGATAGTGCTTCATAAATACTTTGAAGTCGTGAATTTAGCCATTTTGATGAGAGCGGGAAACATAGGGTGGCCTTATGTCTGCTTTAGGACCCTGAAAGCAAACTCTACGGTTTGAAAGAATTCCTGACTAAAGAACCATCCAGGTGAACTGTTGCGGGACAATGGCTGTGGCCTGCAACATGTTGGTCTCTGCTCTTGGACAACCGAAAAGGGAGTTCAGGGCCTCGGGAGAGTGGGAGGAGCGGGAGACGGTAAGCACCACCCAGCTCACTCAGGGCTCGGGGTGGCCCCCGGACCCTCCATCCGCACACACCAGTCATGCACATCCTCGCCCCCCTTAGCACACCCATCACCTCCACACACACACACACATCCAGCCTCTCCCGGGTCCCCTGCCCCACTGCAAGGTCTGAATCACCAGCTCCTCTCGCCTTGGTCCCTGCAAAGACTGTGTGCTTCCCTGGTTTCCCGGGGCCCACCACACCCAGGGCTCCACACAGACATCCAGAGGACCGCCCCAAAACGCCATAAGGACCGTGTCACACCCCACAGATGTTCCAACTGCCCCCTGTCTTCCTACACTGAAGTCCTACTTTCTGCCTGGGAGGCAGGGAGCCCTGACACCCCTCCTGCTTCAGGCCAGGGCATCTTCAGAGTCGACCAGTGTCTGCAGGAAGAAACATCCCTGACCTTGGGCTAGAAGGCAGCTGAAGGTTACTTGGTGCCCTGTTAACACCCACTTTACCCACACACCCACTAGCGCAGGGATCCTGGTGATCCAGGCGCATAATCTAAGGGGGCACCCAAAGGCTCTGGGAGTCAACCCTCAAAAACCTTCAGTAATCAAAGCAAATAATATTTTAATGCAATATTTACAAAAATTGAATCAGCAGGTGTAAGTCAGCTGCTTTTTTTTGGCCCGGGGGCCAGGGCTTGGGCAGGGACTGGAGGAGGGTCAGGCAAGCGCAGGTGGAATCTCACCTTTCTTTAAAGCTTTGATCCTTTCTTTCACCTTGGAATTTTTTTCTATTAATTTTTTGAAGATTACTTAAAGTGAAAAGCAAAGGTGTTCTTTGCTCAGTCGTGTGCAACTCTGTGACCACATGGATTGTACCCTGCCAGGCTTTCTTGTCCATGGGATTCTCCAGGCAAGAATACTGGAATGGGTTGCCATGCCCTCCTCCAGGGGATCCTTCCAACCCAGGGATTGAACCCAGGTCTCCCACATTGCAGGCAGATTCTTTAACCATCTGAGGCACGAGGAAAGCCCTTTAAAATTTACTTAAAATATTGCCTAAAGCATTGTTTTTGATGCCCCCTTAAATTTTGCATATGAAGTGAGTGCTTCACTCTCTCACTGTAGTCCTGGCCCTGACACACACATGCTCACACACACTCTCATGTTCACACTCACATATTCACACACACACACACAGGCTCACATGCTCATACTCATATGTTCATAGTCATACACCCATGCTCACACAGTCACACACCCATGCTCACATGCACATGTTGGCATACTCACACACTCAGATGCTCACACTCACATGTTCACACACACTTACATGCTCACACTCACACACACAGGGATGCTGGAGCTGAGGGCAGCACAACCTTACACGTGGGGGTTAGGTGGACTCTGAGTGGTAAGGAAGGGGCTTCTTGGGTTTGAACATCACAGACAAGAGTTGAGTGTCAACTGGACAACATCTGCCTGCCTTTCCTTCAACCTCTTTCTAAACACCAGATCCCACGTTTCTCATTTGCTATGAAATTGTAGAAACAGTAGTGCTTGACGGGCCTGGGGTCCATGGGAGATCACTTCAGCTACTGGCCACGTAGAAGTGCCAAGGCTGAGTATATACACTCTGTGTGTGTGTGTGTGTGTGTGTGTGTGTGTGTATACAAGTAAATGTGTAGATACTGAAATAGATGGATACGTTAGTCCTTCTCCCCTCACTCGTCCCCGTACTCTGCTGGGGTCTCTCATCCAAATCAAGTTTAGGAAGCCGGACCAAGTCTTAGGAAATTGAACTTGTGCTTCAACAGATGAAAACCTACCTGCACCTTTTGCACTAAAATTATTTAAGAGCTTATAGGTCTAAAAATCAAAGACTGGCTCACATATGGTATAAGTGTGTTTTCATTCTTCCTTATTCTGAGACTTCCAACAGATCTTTGTTCCCTAGTAAGTTTTATGAAATCTAAAACTCAGTTGAATACACATTGGATTTAGAAAGAAAAATTGTAATTGTGTTAAGTAAATTTCTATTCTAACTGATTTTAAATTGTTTTATCTCTGTATAGTAATAGTGCATTAAAGGATAAAAATAAATTTGGAAGAAATGAATACTTTATGTGTTTTCCTGTCAAGTGTCTGCAAAAGCATCTTAACTTCCTTTTTTAACATCATGACCAATCAAAATCATCCATAAATTAGTCAAAAGGTCAGAATAACTCATGTTGAAGGGACAGCAGTGATTGTTTATTTTAAACACAAGTTATAATCCATGAGAACAGTATCCCACAAATCAGATGATTTTTATAGCTTTACTAATTTTATTCAAACTTTTTTATGAAAAATTTTAAAAATACAAATAAGGTAAAAAAAAACAGATTAATCACTTATTACACACATCAACTTAATTTTACTGTTAGCGTTCTACAAAATTGGCTTCATCACATGTCTATCCATAGAGGTGTCTTAGTTTTGAAGCATTTCAAAATGAATGGAATGCATTAATAGCCCCCTCACAAATATTTTAGCATTTATATCATTGCTGCTGCTGCTAAGTCACTTCAGTCGTGTCCAACTCTGTGCGACCCCATAGACAGCAGCCCACAAGGCTTCTCTGTCCTTGGGATTCTCCAGGCAAGAACACTGGAGTGGGGTGCCATTTCCTTCTCCAATGCATGAAAGTGAAAAGTGAAAGTGAAGTCGCTCAGTCATGTCCGACTCTTCGCGACCCCATGGACTGCAGCCTACCAGGCTCCTCAGTCCATAGGATTTTCCAGGCAAGAGCACTGGAGTGGGGTGCCATTGCCTTCTCCATTAACTAGAATGTATTATAAATATAGATCAAACCAGTCAATCCTAAAGGAAATCAACCCTGAATATTCACTGGAAGCACTGATACTGAAGCTGAAGCTCCAATACTTTGGCACCTGATGCGAAGAACCAGCTCAGTAAAAAAGACCCTGATGCTGGGAAAGACAGGGTAGGAGAAGAAGGGGGCAACTGAGAGTAAGATGGTTAGGTAGTATCACTGACTTAATGAACTTTAGTTTGAGCAAACTCTGGGAGAGAGTGAAGGACAGGGGAGCCTGGCATGCTGCAGTCCATGGGGGTGAATCAGACACAAGAATCAGACACAAGTGAGTGACTGAACAACAACAAAGCCTGTATTATGTGCTTATAACTGTATTTTTCTATTGAGGTAATACTTCAGTTCAGTTCAGTCACTCAGTCATGTCTGACTCTTTGAGATCCAAGAATCGCAGCACGCCAGGCCTCCCTGTCCATCACCAACTCCCGGAGTTCACTCAGACTCACGTCCATCGAGTCCGTGATGCCATCCAGCCATCTCATCCTCGGTTGTCCCCTTCTCCTCCTGCCCCCAATCCCTCCCAGCATCAGAGTCTTTTCCAATGAGTCAACTCTTTGCATGAGGTGGCCAAAGTACTGGAGCTTCAGCTTCAGCATCATTCCTTCCAAAGAAATCCCAGGCCTGGTCTCCTTCAGAATGGACTGGTTGGATCTCCTTGCAGTCCAAGGTACTCTCAAGAGTCTTCTCCAACACCACAGTTCAGAAGCATCAATTCTTCGGCACTCAGCTT
>SJYQ01093263.1:39227-46727 GCA_006410935.1 Redunca redunca
GAAAAACCATAGCCTTGACTAGACGGACCCTTGATGGCAAAGTAATGTCTCTGCTTTTGAATATGCTATCTAGGTTGGTCATAACTTTTCTTCCAAGGAGTAAGCGTCTTTTAATTTCATGGCTGCAGTCACCATCTGCAGTGATTTTGGAGCACAAAAAAATAAAGTCTGACACCGTTTCCACTGTTTTCCCATCTATTTCCCATGAGGGGATGGGACAGATGTCATGATCTTCGTTTTCTGAATGTTAAGCTTTAAGCCAACTTTTTCACTCTCCTCTTTGACTTTCATCAAGAGGCTTTTTAGTTCCTCTTCACTTCCTGCCATAATGGTGGTGTCATCTGCATATCTGAGGTTATTGATATTTCTCCCGGAAATCTTGATTCCAGCTTGTGCTTCTTCCAGCCCAGCATTTCTCATGATGTACTCTGCATAGAAGTTAAATAAGCAGGGTGACTATATACAGCCTTGACGTACTTCTTTTCCTATTTGGAACCAGTCTGTTGTTTCATGTCCAGTTCTAACTGCTGCTTCCTGACCTGCATATAGGTTTCTCAAGAGGCAGGTTAGGTGGTCTGGTAGTCCCATCTCTTTCAGGATTTTCCACAGCTTTTTGTGATCCACACAGTCAAAGGCTTTGGCATAGTCAATAAAGCAGAAGTAGATGTTTTCCTGGAACTCTCTTGCTTTGTCGATGATCCAGCAGATGTTGGCAATTTGATCTCTGGTTCCTCTGCCTTTTCTAAAACCAGCTTGAACATCTGAAAGTTCACGGTTCACATATTGCTGAAGCCTGGCTTGGAGAATTTTGAGCATTACTTTACTAGCGTGTGAGATGAGTGCTATTGTGTGGTAGTTTGAGCATTCTTTGGCATTGCCTTTCTTTGGGATCGGAATGAAAACTGACCTTTTCCAGTCCTGTGGCCACTGCTGAGTTTTCCAAATTTGCTGGCATATTGAGTGCAGCACCTTCACAGCATCATCTTCCAGGATTTGAAATAGCTCAACTGGAATTCCATTACCTCCACTAGCTTTGTTCATAGTGATGCTTCCTAAGCCCCACTTGACTTCACATTCCAGCTTGTCTGGCTTTAGGGGAGTGATCACACCATCTTGATTATCTGGGTCGTGAAGACGTTTTTTGTATAGTTATTCTGTGTATTCTTGCTACCTCTTCTTAATATCTTCTGCTTCTGTTAGGTCCATCCCATTTCTGTCCTTTATCGAGCCCATCTTTGCATGAAATGTTCCCTTGGTATCTCTAATTTTCTTCAAGAGATCTCTAGTCTTTCCCATTCTGTTGTTTGCCTCTATTTCTTTGCATTGATCGATGAGGAAGGCTATCTTATCTCTTCTTGCTATTCTTTGGAACTCTGCATTCAGATGCTTATATCTTTCCTTTTCTCCTTGGCTTTTCACCTCTCTTCTTTTCACAGCTATTTGTAAGGCCTCCCCAGACAGCCATTTTGCTTGTTTGCATTTTTTTTCCATGGGGATGGTCTTGATCCCTGTCTCCTGTACAATGTCATGAACCTCTCTCCATAATTCATCAGGCACTCTATCTATCAGATCTAGTCCCTTAAATCTATTTCTCACTTCCACTGTATAATCATCAGGGATTTGATTTAGGTCATACCTGAATGGTCTAGTGGTTTCCCCTACTTTCTTCAATTTGAGTCTGAATTTGGCAATAAGGAGTTCATGATTTGAGCCACAGTCAGCTTCTGGTCTTGTTTTTGTTGACTGTATAGAGCTTCTCCATCTTTGGCTGCAAAGAATATAATCAATCTGATTTTGGCGTTGACCATCTGGTGATGTCCATGTGTAGAGTCTTCTCTTGTGTTGTTGGAAGAAGGTGTTTGCTATGACCAGTGCATTTTCTTGGCAAAACTCGATTAGTCTTTGCCCTGCTTCATTCTGCATTCCAAGGCCAAATTTGCCTGTTACTCCAGGTGTTTCTTGACTTCCTACTTTTGCATTCCAGTCCCCTATAATGAAAACAACATCTTTTTGGGGTGTTAGTTCTAAAAGGTCTTGTAGGCCTTCATAGAACCGTTCAACTTCAACTTCTTCAGCGTTACTTGTTGGGGCATAGACTTGGATTACTGTGATATTGAATGGTTTGCCTTGGAAACAAACAGAGATCATTCTGTCATTTTTGAGATTGCATCCAAGTCCTGCATTTCGGATTCTGTTGTTGACCATGATGGCTACTCCATTTCTTCTAAGGGATTCCTGCCCACAGTAGTAGGTATAATGGTCATCTGAGTTAAATTCACCCATTCCAGTCCATTTTAGTTTGCTGATTCTTAGAATGTCGATGTTCACTCTTGCCGTCTCTTGTTTGACCACTTCCACTTTGCCTTGATTCATGGACCTGACATTCTAGGTTCCTATGCAATATTGCTCTTTACAGCATCGTACATTGCTTCTATCACCAGTTACATCCACAATTGGCTATTGTGTTTGCTTTGGATCCATCCCTTCATTCTTTCTGGAGTTATTTCTCCACTGATCTCCAGTAACATATTGGGCACCTACCGACCTGGGGAGTAACTTTAATTCCATCCTATATATATTTCATAATATACATATAATTTCATAATATAATATATAATATAATTTCATAATATATATATTCTTTTTCAAATTCTTTTCCCATTTATGTTGTGAGAGTGTATTAAGCAGAGTAGGTCCTTATTGGTTATCTATTTAAAATATTTCAGTGTTTCATGTTTTGCTCAAATATTTGTTGAGAGGCTTAATGAATGGATTATCCATTCAATAGAAGTAAATGTGCATTAATAATTTTTATACAAAATGAAGGTAAAGCTTTGTAAATTTAGTTGGAGCCAAACTGCACTAGATGATTACCTGGTGAGAACTTCGGTCTTGTCTGGGGTCACAACAGAGCAGTAGATACACAATTTGATTCCAGGCGGCTTGATTCTACGTCTAGTGCAGAGTCCTCCACTTCTTTAATTTTTTTACTCTGCCGTTTTTAGGGAAAAATTCTGAAAACTTGAAGGAAATGTTTGCTATCATTTGTACCACAACACTGAGTTCCAGAATTGATGTGTGTTTTTCCAAAATTGAAGGAAACGTGCACATGTCACATGCAGAAACACAACACACACACACTACACTCCATAAGCATGCGTTTCATGAGCATATGTCACTGTGTGTGTGACCAAACAAATGTTAACCCAAAGTATTTGTTGGTAACTTACTGATACTACAAAAACTGCGTTCTTACCATATGTTTTTTTTACTATCAGAAAAGAATTGGTCTTTCTCATTCAGTTTCCAAATTCTAAACTTTTACCAAAAATTTATGTTGTAAACTACAAATGTAGTCTTGCAATAGCCCTTTCCTTCAGGCCAGTGAAATCACCACTGGCTCTGTATTTATGGGCTTTTAAAAAAGTGCTCCGCTGAGCCACCAGGGTTACAGTGGTATTTCAGTGAGAATGTTCACCTCTGGAAGATCATCTCTAAGCTCAGTAACAAGCTGTGCTTGGCTGAGATAGTACTTGAACTAAGCAATGGATACAATCCTGACTTATTTTGGTGTCACGAGAAATATTCTAAAAAGTAAGACAAAGCATTGAATGGATGGTGACACCATGTCAAATTACTGGATTTGAAGGTCATCAGTCAGAAACAGAACATGTTTAGAATTCCTTCAATCTGATTATGAAAGAGTAATGTGGGCAAGGAAGTCACAATTACACAGAAAGTGACAAAGATGAAATTAAAGACATCCAAAAGACAAAGGGCTATGTTCACAATTTATTCAAAGTTTTGCACAATACAAACTAAATATAATATAATCTATTTTTTAATTATTAAAATGAACTTTTCCTCCATAGATTTAAACTGTTAATGAAAAGAGAAAAGATAATTGCCCTCCCACTTAACTGCCCAGTATTCCATCCCTTGAAATGGGGCCGGTTTCTTTAGATTCTCTTGTGATTACTTTCAAAGCTATTGTGAGTTTATGAGCGCTTTTAGCTCCTAATGCAGCTTCCAATGTCAATCTTTATATTACTAAAGGACAATTAGGCAAACCATGTAATTGTGTTGTCACTTATTAATTTCAAGCTCCAATGTCATAAATTATATGTTTTAATTAATACTGTGTCAATGGCAATCTGTAACTTTGAATGCATACAGAGGTTAACAAGAATACATAATTAAGAGAAAACAGTGAATAAGGGCATGGCTGAACAGTTTATAAAATTAGGCAAGAAAGGGACTGCTTTGTCAGCATGTAAGCACCATGATTAAAAAAGGGGGGAAAAGGATGGGGGGACTGATAAACTCAAGCCAAGAAATAGAAACAATAGAATAAGATAATAAAAACGGATTCATAAAAAATGAATGGATGAACAATACAAGGAAAATTCTAAACCACAAATGCTCGAGAAACTGAGTCGATTTGTTACTATTGTGTGGATGTGCGTGTCCCCTCCAGATTCACGTGTTGAAGTGTTTAACCCTTAATGGGATTGTGTTAGGAGGTGGTTGGGTGGTGGGGCCACAGTCCTCAGGGGCGGATTAGCATTTTTATAAGAGAGACCCATGGGGCTTGTCCCTCCCGCCGCACGTGGCAGAGGGAGACGTCACTGGCCATGAAGCGGGACGGAAGGAGGCCTTCACCAGCTGTTGACCACGCTGAGCTTTGACGTCCAGCCTCCAGGACCATGAGAAACAAATGTCTCTTGTTTACACACCACCCGCCACCCCTGCCCCAGTTTGTGGGATTTTGTTATAGCAGCCTGAAAGGGCTAAGACATTTATCACCAGATGTTTCTTGTTAGTCGAGTTGATGAAAATCTTCCTTGAGTTTCAATTCTGAAAGCTGGATATCTTTCTAAAAGTATGACCTCACTCGCCTGTCTTAGTAAACAGGGCACGGAGAAAACCACTTGGACTTGTTTCAGGGACGCGATTCTGACATGTCTCGTCATCTGAGGGTCACGCTGCTGGCTGAGAAGGAAAAGAGCGTGCCTATATTCTATTCTGTGACGTCGATCTGTGACATCACACACAAGCTGCCTTCACTATAAAGAACGGGCGTTGCTAGGAGGATTTGCTACTTTTTCCCCCCCATGAGATCAGGGTGTGGGCCTGCTTTATTGGAGTTTCTGTTTAGGGAAGAATTGAGGATTCACAGAAAGTCAAAGTTGAGAGGAACAGCAAAGCCACCTGGCCTTTCATTTACAGACTTCTCATGCTGGCTGTAAATGAAAACTTCCCAGGTGGCTCAGATGGTAAAGAACCCACCTGCCAATGCAGGAGACCTGGGTTGGATCCCTGGGTCAGGAAGATCCCCTGGAGGAGGAAATGGCAACCCACTCCAGTATTCTTGCCTGGAAAATCCCATGGGCAGAGGAGCCTGGTGGGCTACTGTCCATGGGGTGGCAAAGAGTCAGACACCACTGAGCGACTAACACTTCACATGTTGGCAGTCACCCTCCCCCTGGTGAAGCAACTGGTGCCGAACATTCCCGTCAACTGCTATAGAGACAAAATATTACTTTCCAGTTTCCTGCCTCTTATGCTGAGTCTATTATCATCACAAACTAAGATGTAAGGGCTCATGAAATGACCCCATGCTAGTGCGGTAGTTTTTGTTTATGTTAGTTAAATGTGTCTCATTTCTATGACTCAATGGGCTAAAAATTTAACACAATTTCTCTGATTTTCTATGCAAGCCACATGATGAAAGGATGAGCCATTTTCTACCTTAGTGACTCTGGAAAGTCGTGTTCTCTTTGGTGCTTCAGTATTCTGTGCTGTTGCACAAGAAAATCAGAATGCTTCTTAGGAGAGCACAGAGGGTTCTTGAGCTGAAGCAGTGGAAGCGTGCATCACAGAGGGTTGACGGCAAGCACGGGTGAGAGGTTGTTATGAATCTCTCACATAGGTTGCCGTGGGACCACACCTTTGCTTGGAATCTACAGCAGATGAATTCGTGGAAACAAAGAAGTGCCTGGTGGTCGAGGACAGCCTGGGGCTGGGGGAATGGAAAGACATTTGAAAAAAGCTACAAAGCTCTAGTCACAGGAGGAATAAGTTCTGGGGATCAATGGACAGCATGGTGACAATAGTTAAAAATATTGTATACACTTGAATGTTGCTAAAAGAGTAAATCTTAAATGTTCTCAACACAGGCAATAGTAATTATATGAGGTGACGGAGTTAACTACATTATCATGGTAATCATTTCACAGTATACATCAAACCGTCACATTGTACACCTTAAGCCTGCACAGTGACACGTGTCAGTTATGTCTCAGTACAGCCAGAGACACAAAGCAGGAGAAAGCCCACTTTTGCTGAGAACTCACCCTCCGTTTTCAGCTCTCAATCATGTCCTGACAGAAAGGCGGCTGCAATACATATATTTCACAAACAAACAAAAAATATTGTTGGGCGTTTTGTGGAAAGAGCATTTTCCTGGAAGCGCCCTGAGAGCTTCTGATTCATGATGTGAGTGAACACAAAACATTTTGATACAATCCGGTGGGGGCCCTGGGTTTTCAGTGACCAGGAATGCACAGCACTGAGCCAGGTCCTTCTGTGCAGCCTTGCTCTAGACCATCACGCTGGCAGAATCATGTGGCTTCGTACAGTCATTGCTAGCAGCAGTATGTAATTGGTTAGAGGCCTTCCGTAAAGTACTTTCTTATAAATAGCGATCATTTTCTGAATAATTTCTAAGCATAGGGACTGTGTGATTAGTTGCATGCATCATCTCATTTAATTTTCGCAGGCTTATGAGGTTAGTACTAATACTATCCTGCTTCTCTGGGTGAGGAGATTGGGGTTTCGATTGGTTAAACACCTCATTCTGTATCTCACAGCAAGTAAATGGAGATGCCGGGTCTGTCTAAATCCAAGCCCCTGTGCTCCATCACTGTGCAGTCAAACTGCCCCAAGCCCGTGTTGTAATTCTCTAACGCGTGGGACCGTTTCCTAAAGAAATAATCCAGTCAAATAAAGAGTTTCAAGTGGAAAAGAATTTCCTTGGTTCCCTGGAATAATCTGAACATTCAAAGACTTGAAAACAGTTAAACCAATGCTATTCGATCAAATAATAATGTAGAGAGTACAGATGTTTATGACGATGATACTTGATGTTACTTTTTAGTCCCTAAGCCGTGTCTGACTCTTTTGCGACCCCATGGACTGTAGCCTGCCAGGCTCCTCTGTCCAAGGGATTTCCCAGCAAGAATGCTGGAGTGGGTTTCCATTTCCTTCTCCAGGGGATCTTCCCGACCCAGCTATATGGGACCTGCATCCCCTGCACTGGCGGGCAGATATTTGACCACTGCACCACTGTGCGCGCGCGCGCGCGCGCGTGTGTGTGTGTGTGTGTGTGTGTGTCTGCAAGGTCTTAGATCCATTAAGGCTGATGTTGAGAAATAAGCAAAAGAGATGAAAATCGTCTCAAATTTTATTTGAATCCTGGGTATTCTTCCAGGAGGGAAG
>SJYQ01093263.1:51727-64397 GCA_006410935.1 Redunca redunca
GCAATGAGTAGATGGGGATAGCAGAATCAAGTAGCAAAATAACTACCCCCAAAATCTTAAACTCTATTAGCAACAATTATTTTTATTAAACCAGCATGTGAGGGAATTGGAGGAATGACAAAGACAGTGGATAAAAGATTTATATCAATTAGGAGATAATTGGTAAAGGGATTCATACTAGAACTCCTGCTCGAGTAGACATTTCCCTGTTGCTTCTACTTCTGAAGGCTGAATCACCTCCCGATAAAATGGCTGGTACCCAAGTTCCACGGAAGCAGGACTCTTGCATCTTATTCACAATGATGCTTTTAATGTTTAGACACAGGCTGGATAACAGAGATGCTTAACGAGTATTTATCAGCGGAATGGATGAATGAAAGAATCTGAGAATTCTACATGCGTAATTTTAATTTTATTTGTATTCTATAAGCCATGGATCTATTCACTATTTGGTTGGCATTATAGGGTGCATAACCAGATCAGTTAAGACCTAGTAAAATGGCCATAAGCAGGTCAGAACAGGAGGTGCACTGACATTTTCTTTTTCTTGTTCCTGGTCCACTCTTGCAAAGGCAGCCAGCCACAGCTGTGGCTCTTTCTTCACACCTGCAGTCTCCCCCAGCCTTGCTCATTCTCTGGGCAGGCACGCTCAGGAGCCCAGTTGTGTCTGACACCGTGTGACCTCGTGGGCTGTATCCCACCAGGCTCCTCCGTCGTGGGATTCTCCGGACAGGAACACTGAAATGGATTGCCATTTCTTACACCAGGGAATCTTTCCCACCCAGGGGTTGGATCCACACCTCCTGCGTCTCCTGCGCTGGCAGGTGGATTCCTTGCTACGACACCACCCGGCAGGCTATAGTCCATGGGGTCACAAAAGAGTCTGACACGACTTAGAGACTAAATAACATTATCTGGGAGAGAATGATATTTAAAGACAAGGGGAAACAGTCCTATTTTAAAAAACTATTTGTTGTTTATGAATGCAGACTATACAAAATACTTACCACTGGAATAACAACAAACTCCTGGGATTACAGTTAGAAAAAGATCAGGTCGACAGAGTTCAGTTAGTTACAAATACAATTGTGATGGGCTGAAATAGTCCTAGGAGAAGGAATATTTTCTCTATAGAATTTATACATCACAGAAGCTGTTTCAAGAATGGGGTCATAAAAATATGGAATTTGATTAGATTGAACAAACTAGTAGTTTATCTCAGTAAATTATTGATCAGCTCAGATTGTAAATTTACTTTAATTCCTGGCTGAAACTAAATTGTTTATAAAAAACTTAAAGATCACACAATACAATTCTTCTATGTATGCGTGTTAAGTCACTTCAATCATGGCTGATTCTCTGCAACCCCATGGACTATATAGCCCGCCAGGCTCCTCTGTCCATGGGATTCTCCAGGCAAGAATACTGGAGTGGGTTGCCATGCCCTCCTCCAGGAGATCTTCCTGACCCAGAATCAAATCCATATCTCTTCAGTTTCCTGCATTGGCAAAGGTATATTAGTGGCTCTAATGTATCTATGTAAGTAAACTACATAATTAAAGACCAGCGATGACGAGAGTTTCAGTAAGAAAGATGCTAGGGCACCTTCCCAGCTTGGTGTCTGGGTGTCTAAAGCACATGTCCAGGAGGACTGGGTTGAAGCTATTTTACCTCTGATGTTCTAGCCTCTGAGAAAAATGATATTTGAAATTTTGATTTGGCACATCTATAAAGCATGATTCTATCAATTTATATGGACATAGAAAGCATCATTTTACCAAGTTTAGAGTCTCATGAGGAAATGCTTCTTCAAGTATGTTTTTTTTTTTAAGTGGAATTCTGTTGACTTATCTGGGAGAGTTCATTCTATCCCATTTTACAACTTTTTAAGGCCTTCGAAATTATGTCTTTACATACCCATGTCCTCTGTATATCTTGGCATTCCCCAAAGAATTGTGGGCAAATCTCTGATAGCTTGGGGTCTACAGAAGAATTTCAACATGATAACTGAAACAAAGTAAATCTCATCCATTAACACAAATAAGCATATCATTTGGAAATGAACAAATTTACCATATGCTAAAGCACTTTTTAGTATTACAAGTGGTGTCTTTACACTTTGCTTTATTATATCACTTATTTTTATATGTCTAAGCCAACAGTGGATTCTCTTGTGGAACAGGCAATGAAATTCAAAATCACGATTTCTAGTCCCAGAGCCATTTCTTACCAATCATCGTCTAAGTCATATTCCCATCAAACCTTTGTGTCTTCATCTGTAACATTAGAGGTTGGATTCACCGACCTTAAACAGCTTCTGGAAGATGCTCTGATAAGTCAGGGAGATGACAGCCTCATCTTGACACCCATCGTGTGGGTGGGAGGACTCCTCGCTGATGGGAATTCATGAGTCACCACAGCCCTAGTGCCCACCACCTCACAGTAACCACCTTTTGATTTGTGGATGCTACCTTCCTTACACTCTCTTATTTATCTGACTTTATTTGGAATTTGTTGACATTTACCATTCACAGTGTCAACAGATTTATTCAGGAACCTGTCACAGGTTGCCCAGATGAAAGGATGTACACACTGTGTTGATGATAGCTCATCCTGAGACTAAAAATATAGATCGTTGCACACCATCCCCCCTCGACGTGTATGCAAAATGAGAATGGCCTCCTCTGTTTCTCAGTCAGAAGCTTTTTACAAGAATCTCTATAATGCAGCCAAAAAGAGTTCCATGGGAAAACAGCTCTAACACATTGGTGTCTGAATGACACCTGCTGGAAAGTTAGAGGGATAAGAATGCTGTGTACATGATGGGAAAATCAACATTGGAGGTTGATGGGTTTTCCTGGTAAACAAATACATGTTAAAGTTGAGATGTAAAATACACACTAAAGAATCTTCATGCCTTTATGTGACACCACTGAAAACCAGAGGCCAATGTTACAAATAAAGTCTTCAGGAAAACATAAACAGCAAACAAAATGAGAAAAAGAGCTGTTCATTCTAACTCTAAAAATTATAGTTGTAATTAATTTGATTATTTGGGGATGAAAACTTTATGTGATGTTGAAACTTTATGTGAATGATATAATCCAGGTGGAATTAAAAAGCCACTTCCTTAATAGATATGGTACACGGTACATGTGAAAATTGTTCAGGGTGATTCTGAATCCTAGTTTGCACAAAAGACACCTTCTGAAGTTGTATTGTCTCAATTTTATCGTAGAGAGGTCAGGTTAGGTTGAGCAAAAAGGAAACACACTTTTCATTACCAGCAGGGTCCTGACTACATTGAGGCAGAAAACAAACCCGGAAAGGTCAAGCCTGCCATTCATGAAATGTCCAAAAGGGAAATTTTGATTTTTTAAATAAAAGGTAATTTGATCCATCACGGCTGAATGTTACATTAGAGGATGCCCCACTTTGCCCTGATATAAACACAATAGTGCTTCAAGGAACAATGTCCAAGAAAACCCTCGGGTCTGGGGGAATATATTGATTTCATCTGAGTTAATAAACGTGTAACAATGAAGCTCCCTAATCAGGGACCCTTGGCAGAAATACCATCGTTTCCTCCAGAGAAATATCAATGACCCTATTTTTACTTATGTACGATTTCTTTATTCATATTCACAGCCCCCAACATGGCCCCAACAAAAGAACTTTTCCAGTTCTTTAGAAACTGTCAGTCAAGATCCTGGTGGAGTTGGAAATAGAAGATTGGAGATTAGTTTGTGAAGGCAAAAATAGGAGACACACAGATTCAGGACAGGTAGTGAATCCACCAGAAAACAAACATCAAAACAAAATAAAACAGAAGTACTACCTTTTGACCTGATCTCAGTTTTCCTTTCAGAGCTGTACAATTGATTTGCAAATCAGAATGCTAAACTTTAGTTAACAGTCAGGGTGCCCTTCACCTCCAAACAACCCATGCAAATCCACTTCTGTCTCTGGGTAGACCAACAAATGATGTAACACCAAAGGAGAAAACCTATAGGTCAGTCGCTTTTTAAATGGTAGGACACCTTGGGACTGCTATGCTCAACTAGATGTCAGAGACTGGGTTCCAAATTCCACCCACTGGTCTTTTGACCTGGAGGACGTACTAAATAGCTCTGATTCCAGCTTTTTCACTGGGCAAAGTCACTATTGTCTTCTAAGGGAAAACAGCTTCTTAATATTCATGAATCCACTGACTTAACTGAATCTAACCTTCTAATTCCAAGAATCTCTCAAAGGGTTCTGTGTGGAAACATGTACATTTCTGCATTTTCTGCAACTGAAAGTAGAATTCTGATCCTGCTCTCTCTTGGTATAATTATATCGAGTTTTCTTCCAGGCAAGAGTCCACGAGCTCTGTGCTTCATCATACACACTGCATTGGTTCCTGGGACATGGCTGTGCGCCTTGCTGAATAGGTACTTAATCAGATAAAAAATAAGACCTATTGTGTTTGATTACAAAACTGGCACATAATAATGACTTGGTTCTCTGAGAGATGTATATATTCTTAAATAGTGTTATTCTTATTTTCATTGCGTTTTATTGTACTATAAAATGCAACATGAAATACTGTGGTCTATAAAATAAATGTCATAGTGTTAAGTGACAAACCATCTCTAGTCCATTGAGCTCCTGCATCTGAGCTTTGATCATTTTTCGTTTCTTCTAGATCCTGAGAGTTACCAACTCCCAATGATATGTTATTGATGGTTACCAATGATATTTTTATAAGGTTTTTATTTTCTTCCACATTAACCATCAGATGTGTTAGCCCTGACCCTGATTTCTTGTTTAATCCTCTTAAATTCTGGTGCATTTCAGAATGGTTCCACTTCTTTCCTCTAATTTCCTTCGGTTTGGATCGGTGTTATTGTTGCTTTTTCTTTCATGTAGGATGCCCCATCTAGCTAAATGATGCATGGTTGTTGTTGTGTAAGTCTGCAGGTAAAAAATGACTACAGAGGCTTACAGTGACATACGTGGATGATCCACAGCAAACAAGGAAAGAAACTGGCAAAACCCCACAGTCCTAGAAAGATAACCTACTGGATGCTTTTTGTGAATTATTGAAAAGGTTCAGGTTACAGGCTCCCCCTCATTTGTCACACTCACGGCATAAGATTCCCTCACCAGAGACACATCCCTTCACCTTATTTCTTCATTTTTTTGGTGGTAGTAGTTGAGGGCAGAATGATCAAGTGTCTCTCAGTGTTCAGGAAATAGCCTTGAAAGAGCCAGTCCTTTGGCTGGGGATTGCTTTCCCAAGGGCACTGACAATATAGGAGAGCTGGAACTTGATGGAATCAGACAGGAAGTAGAGATACACAGCAGATGCAGTAGAATAGAAAATTAGTGTGGTCTCCAGCAATTTCCAGAATTTTCTCATGTTTGGCTTAATTGTCACTAAAGTGGGGACCAGCAGTCTGATCACTGGGCTTCTGCTGAATATTCAAGCCAGTCCTCTGAGTTTTTCCCAAGAAGCACCAGCAGACACTTATACTATTTACTGCTTAGACTGAAATCATGTTGAATGTAGCATCTTAAAAATCACCTCAGGTTGGGAGAATCAGAGGCAAAATAAAGAATTTTTTTTTTAATTGTTCACTCTTCCTAAATAGAGTCAGAATTTAAACAGTGAGGAGGAACCCATTCCCAAACTCCACCATCAAATGGTGATGCTGATGACGGGCAGGTGGAAAATTGCTACAGGCTGTTGTTTCTTTTCTTCCCTTTTTTTTTTTTTTTTTGTAAGTACTTTATACATTCCACTTTAACTAAAACACAAGTATACCTTTATTCATCAGCATTTTGAGACACAGTCCAAGTCTTTGAGTAAGTATTAATTGATTAACAATGTTGTGTTAGTTTCAAGAGTACAGAAAAATGATTCAGTTATACATATACATGTATCTATTCTCAGAGAAAAATATGATATCACTTCCATGTGGAATCTAGAAAGAAAAAAAGACACAAATGAACTTATTTACAAAACAAACTCACAGACTTAGTGAATGCACTTACAGTTACCAGAGGGGATGGGAGAGAAGGAATAGTTAGGGAGTTTGGGATGGACATGTACACACTGCTAGATTTAAAGTGGATAGCCAACAAGGATCTCTGTACAGCACGGGGGACTCTGCTTGATCTTATGTAGCTATCATTTCTTCTGATGGCATATTCTCCAAGTCCTCACTGAGCATACAACTTATTTAATGGGCAAAAGAGGTGGCCCCAAGCACAGTGCAGAGCACGGAGCTCCTTCCCAGAGAATAGTCTCAGCCTCATTTGTGTGGTTCCATCCATTAATTTGTCAGTCAATATGAAATGGCTAGAGATTTCTGAGGTGAATAAAGAGGGAAAACCTCATTCATTTTTTGTTCTGTGCAATAAAAGTAAAACAGCAAAGATGTAATAGGTCACACATGTGCAATTTGGGGGGAAGTCTGCTTCAGAGAATTGGAAGGAATAAATAAATAATTTCTAAGTGGAAGGGAACAGTAGCTGAAAGTGTTTAACATGTGGTACCTAAAATTTTCACTCTTTCCAGGCAGTGCACTTCAGGGATATTTTTTTGTTTGTTGTTGATTTTCTTCCCCCTTTTTTTATGTTACTCTCTTTTCAGGATATCACTGAAGGGATCACAGTGGGAAATTACTTGTGCTTGTCAGTTGATTGTGTGCTGAAGAGACCGGTGGGGCTGAGAGCTGAAGATCTCTATCCCGGGCGGAGCAGATTAAAGGCCGAGCGGTGGGACGGCACACAGCCCTCTGACCTCCTCCTTGACCTTGACCCCCAGGCTGGCCGCCCCGACCCGGGAGAGGCGGCAAAGCGCACAGGGCAGTGAGCACTGACCAGCCGTGACTAGCACACCCGCTGCCCTGCACCCTCTCCTCACTCCTCCTCTGGTGCCCCAGAGGTGAAGGGTGCTGCCCGGGGGTGAGGCGGCATGTCTAAGGATGAGCATGTGGACTGCTGGGCTTCTGGTTTGCTTTCTGATTACATAATGCTCCTCTTAGAGTTCCTTGGACTGCAAGGTGACCAAACCAGTCCATCCTAAAGGAAATCAACCCTGAATATTCATTGGAAGGACTGATGGTAAAGCTGACGCTTCAGTAATTTGGCCACCAGATGCAAAGAGCCGACTCATTGGAGAAGACCCTGATGCTGGGAAAGACTGAAGGCAGGAGGAGAAGGGGACGACAGAGGGTGAGATGGTTGGATGGCATCAGCGACTCAATGGACATGAGCACGCTCTGGGAGATGGTGATGGACCGGGAAGGTGTGCTACGGGCCATGGGGTCGCAGAGTCAGACACAACTGAGCAACTGAACAACAAGCTCCTATTTGCCCCCGAGATAACATCCCCATGCCTCAGCATGTCAGGAGGACTTGCCGTGACCTGGCCCACATACCTCTCCATCCCCGAGCCTGCCTCTCTCCTCTTTGTGTCACACACTTCAGGCCCTGCAGGGCTTTATTCAGGTCCTTAGAGCCCAGACCTGTTCAGTCTTAGATCCTTACTGTGGCTCTATCTTTTTGCTTTGCTAATTTTGGTTCATTATTTACGTCTCAGATTAAACCTCACTTCTGTGGGACCACTTTTTCTTAATCTCCAATGTAATTTAGATCAACCTGATATCAGGTCTTTGTGGGATCCTGTACTCCTTCCTAGGAACCATCTTGACAGCTGTAATTACCCATTAGATTGTAACCCCATATCTCACCTGGACGCCTGTAAAAATCTCCCAAAGCTGATCCTGTCTCCATGACCATCTCCCCCTAGACTGGTCCCAATACCTGTGGTTAAGTAAACCTTGTTACATTTCCTGGATTTCTCTTGCACTTGGCAAAATTGAAAACCCTTAGAAAACCCTTAGCATTGCCTAAAAATGGCACCCCACTCCAGTACTCTTGCCTGGAAAATCCCATGGACGGAGGAGCCTGGTAGCCTGCAGTCCATGGGGTCGCAAAGAGTCAGACACGACTGAGCGACTTCGCTTTCACTTTTCGCTTTCCTGCATTGGAGAAGGAAATGGCAACCCACTCCAGTGTTCTTGCCTGGAGAATCCCAGGGACGGGGGAGCCTGGTGGGCTGCCGTCTATGGGGTCGCACAGATCGGACACGACTTAAGCGACTTAGCGGCGGCAGCAGCATTGCCTAAAAATCCTTATTCTGCCCTCTCATCTTGCACTGTCTACCCACACCCACCCTTGCTCACCATGTCTGCTGCTGCTCTTTCAGGGTTCCCTAAGCTCATTTATCTTCAATGTTACCCTTCACTCAGGAAACTCATTCAGGTTTCAATGCTACATTTATGTATTTGCCCAAAAAGAGCTTTCTTGACCACCACTTTTTCTTCATAGCAATTGTTTATTTGAATAGTAATTTTTCAGGTCTGTGTGGTCTTACTAAAGTGCAAGCTCCACAAAGCCAGTGATCTTGTCTATTCTGTTCATCTTTATACCAACAGCCCCCCTGACAATACTGAGTACAAAATTGTATTTTTAGTGCATGTGAGTCAAAGAAATAGAGGTGCAGACACATACAGTGACACTAAAGAAATTGCATTTGACTCCATATCAATTGCATTTAATACTTTGAGGAAGTAAACTATTGGAAAAAAAATTTGAAGTCAAATGATTTGGGAAAGCCCAGTAAAGAATGTTAGGTTACACATTTTTCTTTTTTTGGCAATCATTTGAACTGTAAGATTAGAGTTTTAGTTAAATGTATTTGGCAGTTCTGTGTTCATTGATAAAAGATTAGAGGTATAGCAGTCAGGTACCAGCTGGGCCATGTGAACCAGCTAGAGCCCATGTTGGCCCCTCAGACCACAAACAGAAGAGGTTGAAAGACAACAAAAGAAGAAATGGGTGATTATGGTGACTGATTGGATGTGGGTGAAGAAATAAAGGGAAAAATCAAACATACTTTTCCATTTTTAAGCCTATCAGGAAAAAGGCAACGATATTAATAAATTCAGAGGTGGAGCTGATTTGGAGTAAAAGAGGTTGAATTTTATTATAGATATATTTAGGGGATGTTATGGTGAGGTATATCAGCAGGCTGTGATCAGTGAAATTCCAACATGTCTGTAGCCTTAGAGCAGACTGACCATCTCAGAACAGAGAGGAGATAATTGAAGAAACAGCAAATCAGAAGAGGATTATTTATTTTCCACAAGAATCAGGACATATAGGATCAAGAATTCAAATAGAAGAGTTCAATAAAATACACTCTCCTACTGTTACCCCTAGGACTTCCCTGGTGGCTCAGATGGTAAAGAATCCACCAGCAATGAAGGAGACCTGAGTTCAATCACTGGGTTGGGAAGATCTCATGGAGAAGGAAATGGCTACCCACTCGAGTATCATTGCATGGAGAATTTCATGGACAGAGGAGCCTGGTGGGCTGCATTCCATAGGGTTGCAAAGAGTTGCACACAATTGATCGATTAACACTGTCACTCATTCTTTATTATTACTCCTGGATATATGAAACACTTATCAGCTGTGTGAATACAAATAAGTGACTTTGTATTTTAATCTGTAAAATCTAAATAGGCATAGTACCTGTCTGATCATTTATTTAAAATTAGTAATCAGTGTGTTAATGCTGAAGACAGTAGAAGGCTCAGTACCTAATACATATTCAGTAAAGATTTCATGGTTAAACCTTCAATAATAGTAGCCTTCCTTTGCAACAAACCCAACTTACTTCAGCCAGTTTAAGTAGGTCACTGTCCTATACAATAAATATTTTTAAGGCACTGACATACACATTACCAAATTCCCATTAAGAATGATTACAGAGAAAAATTAAAATTCTCTCCAGTAGCAAATGAGTGTACTCATTCCTCGGTACATGGTCAGCCTCCTGTATAACTTTTATTCTAAAAGTTTTATCACTTCATGTTTTACATGTAAGGGTATTATTCAGTTCATTTCAGTCACTAAGTTGTGTCTGACTCTTTGTGACTCCATGGACTGCAGCACACCAGGCCTCCCTGTCCATCTCCAACTCTCAGAATTTACTCAAACTCATGTCCATCGCATCAGTGATGCCATCCAACCATCTCATCCTCTGTCGTCCCCTTCTCCTCCCACCTTCAATCTTTCCCAGCATCAGGATCTTTTCAAATGAGTCAGTTCTTCACATCGGGTGGCCAAAGTGTTGGAGTTTCAACTTCAGCATCAGTCCTTCCAGTGACTATTTAGGACTGATTTCCTTTAGAATGGACTGGTTGGATCTCCTTGCAGTCCAAGGGACTCTCAAGAGTCTTCTCCAACACCACAGTTCAGAAGCATCAATTCTTCGGCGCTCAGCTTTCTTTATAGTCCAACTCACATCCATACATGACTATTGGAAAAACCATAGCCTTGACTAGACGGGCCTTTGTTGGCAAAGTAATGTCTCTGCTTTTTTAATATACTATCTAGGTTGGTCATAACTTTCCTTCCAAGGAGCAAATGTCTTTTAATTTCATGGCTGCAGTCACCATCTACATTGATTTTGGAGCCCCCAAAATAAAGTCTGTCACTTTTTCCCCATCTATTTGCCATGAAGTGATGGGACCAGATGCCATGATCTTCATTTTCTGAATGTCGAGTTTTAAGCCAGCTTTTTCACTGTCCTCTTTCATTTTCAGCAAGAGGCTGTTCAGTTCTTCACTTTCTGCCATAAGGGTGGTGTCATCTGCATATCTGAGATTATTGATATTTCTCCCGGCAATCTTGGTTCCAGCTTGTGCTTCATCCAGCCCAGCATTTCTCATGATGTACTCTGTATATAAGTTAAATAAGCAGCATGACAATATACAGCCTTGACATACTTCCTTCCTGATTTGCAACCAGTCCATTGTTTCATGTCTAGTTCTAACTGTTGCTTCTTGACCTGCATACAGATTTCTCAAGAGGCAAGTCAGGTGGTCTGGTATTCCTATCTCTTTAAGGATATTCCACAGTTTGTTGTGATCCACACAGTCAAAGGCTTTGGCATAGTCAATAAAGCAGAAGTAGATGTTTTTCTGGAACTCTCTTGCTTTTTTGATGATCCAACAGATGTTGGCAATTTGATCTCTGGTTCCTCTGCCTTTTCTAAAACCAGCTTGAACATCTGGAAGTTCATGATTCACATACTCTTGAAGCCTGGCTTGGAGAATTTTGAGCATTACTTTGCTAACTTGTGAGATGAGTGCAATTGTGTGGTAGTTCGAACATTCTTTGATATTGCCTTTCTTTGGGATTGGAATGAAAACTGACTTTTTCTAGTCCTGTGGCCACTGCTGAGTTTTCCAAATTTGCTGGCATATTGAGTGCAGCACTTTCACAGCATCATCTTTAGGAATTGAAATAGCTCACTTTGAGTTAATTGTTGCATTAGGTGCAAAATTTCAGCTGAGGTTTTTTGTTGCCTCTGAATGTCTGGCTGTTGTAGCATTGTTTGTTACCAGGCCATCTTGCCTTTGTTGAGTTGCTTATGCACCTTTGTCGGACATCAGTCGGGCATATTGTGAGCTTCTATTTCTTTGTTCTCGATCACAATCAGTTGATATTTGTGTCTAGTTCTTTGTGAATACACAGAGTCTCGATTTTGTGATTAATAAGTCTTGAAATTGGGTATATAAACTCTCTCATTTTATTCTTTTCTTTCAAAATTATTTCAGCTTTTCTAGTTCTCTACCTTTCCATGTAAATTTTAGAATAATCTTGTCTATATCTACAAAATTTCTTGCTGGAATTTTGGTAAGAATTCTATTAAACCTGCATTTCAATTTGGAAAGTATTGATATATTTGCTATGCTGTGTCTTCCAACCTGTGAACACAGTATGTTTCTCCATTTGTTTATGTGTTTTTCGTTTTGAGCACACAAACCATGCATGTTTTAACTGAATTTATGCCTAGAGATTTTTTCATTTTTGACTGATGTGAACGTTATTTTAGTTTTAATTTTGATATCCATATGTTCATTGCTATATATACAACTGAGTTTTGTATGTTTATCCTGTATCTTGCAACCTTGAAAAACTCACTTATTACTTTTAAGTTATTTTAAATCTTTGGAATTTTCTAAATAGACAATTATTATATCAACAAATAGGGGAAGTTACCTTGACTTCTTTCTGATCAGAATGGCTTTTATCACCTCCTTGCAATGGATAGAACTTCTAGCAGCCTGTGGAATAGCAGTAGGGAGAATGAGCATTCCTGACTTGTTCTCAGTTGCAAGGCAAAGCAGTACATCTCTTACCATAAGTATAATGTTAGTGGTAGGTGTTCTGGAGATGTTCTCTACCAAACTGGTGAAATTCTTCCTCTCCTCCTATTTTTCTGAGAGTTGTTTTTTACCACAAACAGGTGTTAAATTTTGTCAAAAGCTTTTAGTGCATCAATTAGTATGATCAGATGATTTTGCTTGTAAATTTGAGTTATGCACTTTTGGGTAATAGAAAAAACATGTGCACACACACACACAAAAGAAACCCATCATAGTATTTCTTTTAAAATACTGATAAATATTATTTACAATTGTTTTAAGACACGCAATGTATTGGGATCATTTTCACACACCAATCAAAAGTTCCCTACAAATGATTTTCAATAGCTATATAATTATTTATCATAACTATAGTAAAAAAAAAATTTAGTTAG
>SJYQ01093263.1:65433-98702 GCA_006410935.1 Redunca redunca
AATCCATTCTCAAGAGAAAACAATGGATCTTTTCCCATTAGAACATATTTCAAAAACTAATACAGCAATGTCCACGATCCATACGTGTCCATACCCTTGGGTTTTCTATGTGAAAAGGAGAATTGATTTTTACTTTTTAGGGTGGATTTGTTCTTTAAATTAGCCTTTTGGGGAGTTGCATTTGATTCTATGACGTTGAAGGAATGAGGAATAGGGAAAATCAACAACAGTGTTAACGAGATGAAACGAACAGACTTGCCTCACCCGCCATGACTCTCATCCCGGGCTCGCGAGGGAACTGGAAGAAAGTGACTGTTCCTGGACCTGGCAGGAAGTGCAAAACCATCCCAGCAGCTCAACAGCATTAAAATATACCTGCTTCCTGCTCCCAGCTCTAGGTGTCTCCTATCTCACTCTGCTGTTCACTTTTTTTTCCGTGACACTTTACATTCCTGGAAGTGTATCATCTTACTTAGTATGTTGCTTGCTCATTGTCCTCTGACCTCCTCTGCACATGGTAGGTACTCAGTAATTACTGCATGAATAAATGAATGAAGAATCCTGGGCTGATTGCAGTATTTGCTATTTTCCCCCACTTTCCCAGTGAAAATCTTCCAGTCCCCCATGAGGAAAAATCATTAACCCCTACGGATGCCCAAGGGAGAGTGTGTAGCATGGGACGGAGCCACGGGCCATGCTGAGGGCAAGAAAAGCACATCTCTGCACAGGGAGTGAACTTCCATTAGTAGCTGGCCAGTCTCCAAGAAAAGCAACTCCTGCTCCGGCTTAAGGCACAAGAGAACTATTATTCATATGTGTTTACAGAAACAGCTGTAAAGGAAGACAAGAGTTTACAGCGGGTGTCAAGCACACGCGTTGGCTGTCATGCTTGGCTGCTACTGTGTTGTCACTGACAGAAACGGGAACTCAAGGGCTCAGCCATTATGCACTTAGTTTTGTTGTTTTTTCACCCTGAGTGTGTGTGTGTGTGTGTGCATGTGTGTGTTTTAATTTATTCCAACCAACCCCAAAGTGAGCGTGAATGATGGGCTGCCTGAGAGAAGGCACAACCATATTAAAACCAGGAGGCCAGATTTTCTTTCTTTTTATTTATTTTTTTCGTTTAAATAGATGAACAAAAGGTTTGGGGTTTTAATTAAAACCACAGGAAGCAGTGGAAAAACAACAAGCTTCTTTCTGGATGGCATTTGAGAGGCTCCTCTCCCCCCACCCACACACCGACAATGCGAGGAAATGAGCAGCCCCTGCTCCTCTCTCAGCTTGGGGGCCCTGCCTCCCTGGCTCCGTCACTCGGGGCCGACAGGCAGCCACCAGTGGCTCGAGAGGACCTTCGGACCCACTGAACACTTTCACGTCTTAAATCTTTTAATTAAAATGTAAATACCAAACCTGATATCAAGAGACCCTACAGATAATACGCAAAGAAACAAATCATCGCCATTAGGAACATTTCAGTACTTCCTCTAATAGCTGATCTTTTTAACCTTCAACACGTGTGTGCTCATTTGCTCAGTTGTGCAATCTTTTTGCAACGACATGGACTGTAGCCCACCAGGCTTCTCAGTCCATGGGATTCTCCAGGCAGGAAGACTGGACTGGGTTGCCATTTCCTCCTTCAGGGGATCTTCCTGACCCAGGGATCAAACCTGGACCTCCTTCATCTCCTGCACTGGCAGGAAGGTTTTTACTACTGTGCCGCCTGGGAAGCCCTGCTTCTAAATAGCAGTGGAGGCTCATGGAATCATGGTCTAAGGCTCGTGGACATGCCCCCAGCAGCTTCATCCTTTACTCTAACCCTACTCATGAGAGAGGGCAGGGAGCTGATCAGATCTCACCTCCTGGAAACCCAAGAGTCACAGGTGTGCGTCTGCCTGGATGAGGAGTGAGGGGTCAGACCTGGTGTCGGACACAGTGGAGCCACCATCCTGCCCAGGGATGAAGAGATGAGAAAATAATGGGAGAGTGTCTGGGGGGTGCAGAACCCCATGTCCGTGGCAGCTCATTTCACCCCATTCTTCTTTGGTCACGCAGTTCAGTTCAATTCAGTCGCTCAGTCGTGTCTGACTCTTTCTGACCCCATGGACTGCAGCACGCCAGGCTTCCCTGTCCATCACCAACTCCCAGAGCTTACTCAAACTCAAGTCTATTGAGTCGGTGATGCCATCCAGTCATCTCATCCTCTGTCATCCCCTTCTTCTCCCGCCTTCAACCCTTCCCAGCATCAGGGTCTTTTACAGTAAGTCAGTTCTTCGCATCAGGTGGCCAAAGTATTAGAGCTTCAGCTTCAGCATCAGTCCTTCCAATGAATATTCAGGACTGATCTCCTTTAGGATGAACTGGTTTGATCTCTTTGCAGTCCAAGGGACTCTCTGTTGGTGTTGCTCTCCAACACCACAGTTCAAAAGCATCGACTCTTTCGCTTTCTGAAGAAAAAGCACTCAGCTTTCTTTATAGTCCAACTCTTACATCCATACATGACTACACAAGCCTTAGACTAAGAGGCGATAAGGCATGTGTAATGGTATCCAACATGCAGGAGTTGTCCTTTATTTGTATAACTCAAAACAACTTTGATTCTGAGTCTATTCAGCAAGGCCTAGGAGAAGCACCGCCGACTCCCAGGGATGCAAAGCCCGGGCCTCGGCCACTGCAGGGAATGACGAAAGGCCTCCAGGTTGTCTAGGATACATCACTGAATCCCACGTCCAAGCCCTCTTTGTGGTAAATGGAAGACAGAAATCTCCGCCAGTGGTGCCAATTTCCTCTGTGCAGAATTCAGCATCTTCCCTTGGGTACCAAAGTGGAAGATCCAGGGCTCACAGATTCAGAAAGCAACTTCCTCTCTCTTCTCGGGGTCTCGTGGGGTTGATTGCCTGCCTCTACAACAACCCTCCTATCCGTCTGGTTCTTTAAAAGAGGAAGTCTGTGAGGAGTAGGGGTGTCTTCAGGATGGACCACTCCACCTGAACGGAAACCCCCAATTACCTAATGCGAGGGCACCGAGGACTCAGCAAAACATGGGTCCAGCTGAGTTCCCCATGAAGAGCAATGAGATCATTGCTGCTTCATTATCTTGCTGATGAGGTCAACATCATAAGTCCAAATAATGTACTGGTGATCCTAGACACATATAATCAATATGTTTTTGTATTTTAGTTGTTGAAATGCCAAATCCCATTAAAAGTCCAGGAGTATCTGAAATCCTACTAGTTCATAGGCAAAGTGCAGGCACAGGCTTTCATTTCTGAGCCATGAATTGATAGAGAGGATTCTGTCCTTTGCCAGATGCCACCTCCAAGAGATTCTGATTTAATTGTCTGGGAAGGAGTGGGCTTGGCATCACTCGGTCGGCCTCGCAGGTGCCTCTCCTGTGTGACTGTGCAGGAACTGAGATCAAGAAAACACCACAAGATAAAGGAACATAAAGGGGACACTTTTCCAGGGCCCCCCGCCCCTCTCCTTCAACTTTTAACCAAAATTGTCAGGGGAGCACACTTTACGAACCCACTATATTATGCACACTTACAAAATGAATTTAATAGGGAATGACAGGCAGAGCTGGAAGACGATTTGCTTCATTTGATAGAGAAAAAAGAAATTTCCACTGGAGCTCCTTAATAGTAGGCACCTGGGTAATTAGCACCCGCTCTCAGCAGAGGTAAGAACACCCCATGCTGGGAGTGAAAGTGGCTCAAAGCCAGGGTGAGTGGAGTTAAAGCTGTGAGGAACCAGGGGCAGGCAGATGAAGAGATGTGGGCTGAACCTCCTTACCAGGAGCGAGGCAGACATGGTCCAATGCTGGTGCCCTAGATCAAGCAAGAGGGAAATCCCCAGTACCTGCCCCAAACCCGCAGAAAGAACCAGGTAAGCAACTTGGATTCCCAAGGGGTAATTGTAGCTGGGAGCAGGAGAGGGAGGTGGCAGGATAAAACACAGAGCGTTTCTGACACTATCAAGCTCGCAGCGGAGCAGGAGGAATCACTTTCAAATCTTCCAGGTTCTTGATGCTGGAACTATTTCCATCACATTTAGCTGTAGCTGGATACTTTTGGTCCCTGTTGTAAAGGAGACTGAGTTTGCAATTAAAGAGAGGTTCATCCTGAAAGGCTGGGTTGGAAGAAAGATATGTAGGAACTGGCATGTGCAATGGTTAAATCGTGATGCAAACATATTGTATGTCCTGTGTCCTAGGCTGGTTGGTGCAGAAGCTGTCACCTGGAAAGTCCAAAAAGTGCAAAAAAATTAAAAATGAGTAAATAAATCTCTGGCCAAAGGACCAGGGAAGAGGAAACACAGCCAGACAGAAGCCATTTAGACAATAATGGTTCCATGGCAACCCAACACCACAGGAAAACTGAAGCCTGAGCTGCCAGGCTGAGGGGAAACCCAGACGTCCACCTCCTGGACAGTAGCAGGGTATCTGACTCCTTTTGCAGTATTGTCGGGGAAGGCCAAGGCCTGAGTGACAACCTACACCCCTGCCAGGCTGCAACAACTTGGGTGACATGGACCAATGTCTCTCATGATACAAGCGACCCCAACACACCCAATGTGAGACAGGTCATTTGTTTCTTGTTCAGTCACTCAGTCGTGCCCGACTCTCTGCCACCCCTTGGACTGCAGGCTTCCCCTTCACCATCTCCCGGAGCTTGCTCAATCTCATATCCATCCAGTCAGTGACGCCATCCAACCATCTCATCCTCTGTCGTCCCCTTCTACTCCTGCCTTAAATCTTTCCCAGCATCAGGGTCTTTTCCAATGAGTCAGTTCTTTGCATCAGGTGTCCAAAGTATTGAAGTTTTAGGTTCAGCATCAGTCTTTCCAATGAATATTCAGGACTGATTTCCCTTAGGATGGACGGGGTTAGATCTCCTTGCAGTCCAAGGGTTCAAGAATCTTCTCCAATACCACAATGCAAAAGCATCAATTCTTTGGCGTTTATCCTTCTTTATGGTCCAACTCTCACATCCGTACATGACTACTGGAAAAACCATAGCTTTGACTATATGGACCTTTGCTGGCAAAGAGATGTCTCTGATTTTTAATGCACAGTCTAGGTTTTTTATAGCTTTTCTTCCAAGGAGCAATGTCTTTTAATTTCATGGCTACAGTTACCATCTGCAGTGATTTTTGGAACCAAAATAAATAAAGTCTGTCACTGTTTCCATTGCTTCCCCATCTATTTGCCATGAAGTGATGGGACCAGATGCCATGATCTTGGTGTTTTGAATATTGGGTTTTAAGCCAGCTTTTTCACTCTCCTCTTTCACTTTCATCAAGAGGCTCTTCAGTTCTTTTTCACTTTCTGCCATAAGCATGGTGTCATCTGCATATCTGAGGTTCTTGATATTTTTCCCAGCAATCTTGATTTCAGCTTGTGCTTCTTCCAGCCCAGCGTTTCACATGATGTACCCTGTATATAAGTTAAATAAGCAGGGTGACAATATACAGCCTTGACTTACTCCTTTTCCTATTTGGAACCATGTCCAATTCTAACTGTTGCTTCTTGACTTACATATAGATTTCTCAGGAGGCAGGTCAGGTGGTCTAGTATTCCTATCTCTTGAAGAATTTTCCACAGTTTGTTGTGATCCACACAGTCAAAGACTTTAGTGTAGTCAGTGAAGATCATCTAAGTAGGCTTATACTTATTAAGAAAAAGGAATTCATAATTTACAACTTCCCAATCACTTACACTTTTCACTTTCATGCATTGGAGAAGGAAATGGTAACCCACTCCAGTACTCTTGCCTGGAGAATCCCAGGGACGGGGAAGCCTGGTGGGCTGCCACCTATGGGGTCGCAGAGTTGGACACGACTGAAGTGACTTAGCAGCAGCAAGAAAAAAATCTCCTGACCAAGATGATACCACAAGAGCATTGTAACACCAGTTCTACACAATCTCTTCTAAGAACTGGAAGAGGTCGTGAAAGTCACTCAGTCATATTTGACTCTTTGTGCCCCATGGACTATACAGCCCGTGGACTTCTCCAGGCCAGCGTACTGGAGTGGGTAGCCATTTCCTTCTCCAGGGGATTTTCCAAACCCAGGGAAAAAACCCAGGTCTCCTGCATTGCAGGCAGATTCTTTACCAGCTGAGCCACATGGGAAGCCCAAGCTCTTTACCAGGGAAGAGGTGGGGAAGATCCAAATTCATTTTATGATGCTGCTGTTACCCTGATACCAAAAGACAGTAAAGCAAAGGAAGGAAGGGACAGAGAGAAGGAGGAAGAAAGAAAAAGAGAGAGAGTGAGATGAACAAAAAAAATTACAATAATCATAGATGAAAACCATTGACACAATATTATCAAAAAAATTCAGCAATACATTAAAAAGAATTACCTACCCTGAGTGTGTGTGTCAAGAGATGCAAGATAGATCCAGTGTTTGGAAATACATAATCAATATAATCAACCATATTAAAAGGAAGAAAAATTAGGTTGAGCAAGAAAAATCAAATATTGAAAAAGAAAAAGAATGTGGCAAAATTAAACACCTATTCATGATAAAAACTATTTGAAAAAACGGAATAGATGCATAGGAGGTGATGGGGTAAGATCTAAGCCTCCTTTTTTCACTGCTTCTGCATATATGTGGAGTTTGCTTTTGATTTTTGGACATTTATGACCATTTGATTGAGCTGCCTTTTGGATTTTCCCTATTTTCTGCATGTTTTTCAAAGAAGCCCTTCTTTTCAAGCTTTATTTGTAGCTACCTAGGAACCAATTTTCATCTCCTACAGCCCACAGTAACTCACTCAATCTCCCTTTCGGTGTGCTGGATAGATTCAGGACCACACTTACGACAGATGAAATTGCCCAATGCGTGTGTGTTCTTTTCAGTTTGGCTCTGGTCTTGGCGTGGTTAGCTGGCATAACCTTACAGCTGGTAGCACTTTAACTTGTCAAGTTCCACCCAAATTAATTTATAGGCAGGGGAAATACAGAGTCCCAATTAGGTTGGAGTGCAGGAGCAATTCAGCAGCAGACACCTATTCAATTATCTAGGTGTGCTGATGAACACTGGCTTACCAAGTGCAATGCAAATTTTGAGGCTGTTTTCTTTTTTCAGTTTTAATAGTCCTTGTAGTTTTGCAGAGAAAATCATGTGCTGTGTGAAGTCCAAATTTTCAGAACCATAGCCTTCTCAAAGCCACAGCCTCTAGAGAGGCATTTGAGATGCTGATCTGTATTGAACTGAAAGGTTCACGTAGACTTCATCACGTAACTCTAAAGACCAGTTGAACTGGGGGCAAACTGTTATTTTCAAAATCTAAGATAAAAGGTGAATATTGGTTTGCCAAATTTGAGGTGTAGAAATTTTCATAAGTATCAGATGACTCCCAAAACTTTGGGAAACTGAACACAGACTACAAGGGGAAAAAGTCCGAATATGAAATGTACCTAAACGTTTCCTTTTAGTTCAATTAAACTCGTGGGAGAAATAATTCTTGGAGAAACTCTCACCCACATGCTTGTCACTTAGTTCTTACTCCTTATTTTTGTTTAGAGGTAACTTAAGCCCCTTCTCCCTGGCTCTCTGCTGCCCACATATTCCTCTGCTTGGAGTAGCCCATGAAATCTGGCAGCCTGAATAGTTAGTAGGTTCTGCAGTCACATGTCAACATGAAAAAGAAACTTTATGAATTCAGGTTTGTGACTCAGATCAGCTAGTCTTTTCGAATATCCAGTATTCTTGAAATTTTCCATAGTCTCAAATCTGCCAAACCAATATTTAAATGTGGCTTCAGGGGCTTTAAACTTGGACTTATTTTTCTTCCCTTTAGCTCTTCAGGTGACTGGAGTCTAGATGTCCTCTGTTTCTAACCTTCAAGAATGACTTTTTTTATTTTAAAAGAAAGTCAGTATACTTGGATAAGTTCTTATAGATTTCAGGCTAAAACCAACAGTTTCCCAGCAACACGGCCATCATACTGACCCCTAACCATGCATGGTGCCATGTCGTGACCTCCAGAGAAACTAATGAGGAATTTGAAACTTGTTGCCCTGGGTACCACTTATCCAAACCATCAGGTAATCACCAGCCCACTGGTCTTGGGGCAACTTGTGTGGTTATCAAAATAAGATAAAAATAGCATTTTTATTGTTCAGTCCCTCAGTTGTGTCTGACTGTTTGCGACCCCACTGAGTGCAGCATGCCAGACTTCCCTGTTTTTCACTATCTCCTGGAGTTTGCTCAAATTCCTGTTCATTGAGTCTTTGATGCCATCCAACCATCTCATCCTCTATCATCCCTTCTCCTCCTGCCTTCAGTCTTTCCCAGCATCAGGGTCTTTTCCAGTGAGTTGGCTCTTCACATCAGGTGGTCAAAGTACTGAAGCTTCAGCTTCAGCATCAGTCCTTCCAATGAATATTCAGGACTGATTTCCTTTAGGATTAACTGGCTTGATCTCCTTGTAGTCCAAGGGACTCTCAAAAGTCTTCTCCAACACCACAATTTGAAAGCATCAAAAAATAACGTGGTGAAGCCTAACTTACCTTGAAAAAGTCTCTGGAAAATGAAATAGAAGTTGTGAGAGCTGTCAGACTAATCAAAGCAAGTGATAAATGATCCCATCACCTAAATATTTTTTATCGGCGTCATGACCAGTTAGGCTCACTGCAGAAGTATTGGCTTTGTTTTGATCCCAATAACTCTGCCACTGATTAACTTTTATTCAGTGGTACATGTTGATTTTTGGCATCCAGCCGTGACAATTTCATGGTGGTTTCAGCTTTATTACTTCATATCATTATTTTTTAATCGGTTGCCCTTGGGACTCTAAAAGGCAGTTACTTTTAACTAACATAATATGACAAGATTGTTAAGTTTCCTATGAAAGAGAACTGCACCCCTGTGTCAGAGGAGAGTGTGCAAGCTCTGGTGGACATTCGACTCCCCCGAGCCCTAGCCTCTGCTCCAGGGTCTCCATGCTGCAATTCTGGCTTCTCTAGTTGGCCTGGACATGGGCCAGCCAGTGGCTGCTGTCCTTACCTTGGGTTCACCCACCTTGCACACTCCAGCAGAGGACAGAGAGCTCGAGCATTCTGAGCTCACCCTCCTCTCTGAAGCTGGACCCTTTACAAGGTGCTAAAGGCTTGTTAACTTCTGATACAAAACACAGAACAGAATCTCAGGATGAAGGAAGAGTGTTCTGAAATTTTAAGGTGAGAACGGTCTAAGTTCTGAGACAAGAGGGCACAGACTTACCCTCCTCTAAATACTATGAGTCCCTTTGGAATAAATCATCAGAAAACCCTACAAGGACGGAGAAGATAGACTGGCAGAGGCCTCAAGACTTGAGGATGGACAGAGAAGGAACATTCCTGGATGTTGTTGTTTTCTGGAGTGTGTGTTGGAAAGGCCTCCAACTGAGAGCCACGGACTGATACAGAACTCCAGCACACAGCAAAACCAGGAAAGGCCTGCTCTCTCTAGCCCAGGGCTGGGGAAGGGGCAGCCCGGCAGGAGTCTGATGCCCACCCGGGCAGCAACGACACGGCAAGCCTCCTCCACCCCCCACCCCCGTCCGTCACACGGGGTCAGCAGCAGAGTTAGAGGAGCCCAGCCTGGGACCCAGAGCTGCGCAAACCCCCAGGCCCAGCGTCGGCAGAGTCCAGGGGAGACCCAGCCCCCACCCCTGGGCGACAGGGGCTTCATCTGCTGGAACTGGCCCAGGAGTTCCTGGTCCTCCACCCAGTGACAGAGAGCCACCCAGGGCTGGTGTGCTCTCAGACCCATTGGAACCAACATCCAGGCTACACTGGCAGGGTTTCTGGAGCTTCAGAGTCACCAGGAGAATGAAGCTGACCCGAATAACACTGAAAGGGCTCTGAAAATAATCCTAAAGTCCCACTGGAACTGCAGATCACAGAAATAATCCTGGGCCCAAACAGAGTACTGTAAGATGGAAGACTTAAATAAAATCAGAAGTCTCCTAATATATCTAAAATGTTTAACATATTGAAAAATGACTAGTGATACAAACAAACAAGGAAAAATGAAACTCAAATGGGACAAGAAAATCACATGAGCCCAACACTGAGGTGAGTCATATGCTGGCATCATCCAACAATAAACAGCCATCGTAAAATTGTTATACACATAATTACAACTATCTTCAATCATATTAAAAAGTAAAAAAAAAATTATGGCAAATATTAATAAATATAACTTGAAAGAGGACCCATAAGGAAATTATGGAATTGAAAAATATATTGATCAAAATTGAAGCTCAGTAAATGGTCTAAATAGTGTAGTAGAAATGGCAAAGTACAGAATCACAGAGCATCACAGGATATGAGAAAAATTAAAAAATTAATAAAATTAAAAACAGAAATAATAGAGAATCAAAACAAAAAGCTGGTTCCTTTATAAAAATAAAGTATCAGTGAAATCAATCTTTAGGAAGGCTGACAACAATAAAAAGAGAAAAGATACAAATTATCGATATCGGAATGAAGTTAAAGATAATCAGCACAGATCCTGCCGACAGTAAAAGGCTATCACAGGATTACTACGAACAACCTTATGCTCATAAATTCAACAACATAGAAGAAAATGATCAATTCTTCCTCAACTAGAGATCGTCAAACCTCACTCAGAAAGAACCACGAACCAGAAGAGAGCTGTAACCAAGCAAGCATCAGTCCCTCAGTCGTGCCCACCTCTTTGCGACCCCAGGGACTGTAGCCCACCAGGCTCCTCTGTCCATGGGATTGCCCAGGCAAGAATACTGAAGAGGGTTGCCATTTCACACTCCAGGGAATTCCCAACCCAGGGGTTGGACTCAGGTCTCTTTCACTGCAGACAGATCCTTTACCATCTGAGCCACCGGGGAAACCCTTCTAAACGTAACTAAAAGCCTTTTGAAAAGGAACTCCATGTCCATATGGTCACACTGGAGATCTTTACTAAATAAAGAATTAATAGCAATTTTATCCACTCTACCAAAAACAGAATGGAAGGAGATTTTCCAGCTCACCTTGTAAGGCAGTATCTTCTTGATAGAAAAATTGTATATATGTACTGCAAACATGCCCAACTGATTCTTGACAAAGATCAAAAAGTGATTTGAAGGAGAGAGGATAGCCTTTAAATAAATGGTGTTGGAGCAATTTGATGGCCATAAGCAAAACTATGAACCTTGACCTAAATCTATATTTAATACAGAAGTAACTCAAAACAGACTCTAAAATCCAAAAATATAATTAATATTTATTTTCTCTCTACTCTGCAAGGACCACCTGAACAGAGCAAAAGGAATGATGCTGACCCCTGTGTTTGCTCTACATACAAATACTTTCAGTTTCTGGAAGGTATGTCATTTCCCTTTTATCTACAACATTCCTCCTCACCCGTCGCTCCCCCTGCACCTTGCTGGTCCCAGGGACCTGAGGCAAGAAAGACAGCACCCATCATAGGACGGGACACACACGTGCTCCTCCAGCCCTCAGCTCCTGGAATCCTGCCATGATGGGCCCTTCCCAGAAGTGTCCTCCTCCCGTCTGACCTTCTCAGGACTGGGCACCTCGCCTCACCGCTCCTTCCCTTTTGCACCTAGGAGAGGACGTGATATACAGTAAGCGTTCAATCCCTTTGGCTGCATTGATTTCTACAATCAATTTGCACACAGATGTAAATGAACTCTCTGTGGTTTGCTTTGACTTGAACTATTTGATTTTGGGGTGAATTAAGATAAAGGCAGAGACTTAAGACTGAGTGGAAACAGAGATTTCCCAAACCTAACAGCTTATAAACACTACTTGTTAACAGCAGACTTTTGAACCAGAAACACATGAATTTCAACTTTATCTCCACTACCTAGTGCCTGTGAGATCTTAAATTACTGAAGTTCTCTTATCCTCAGGGGCTTCCATCTTTAAAATCAGGGTAGTAACAGTGACTACTTTATAGTGTAAAATTCAGTAAAATTTTCCATTGATTTAATTGTGATTATTACCATATTATTCCATCATTTGAAAGATTGGATCTCTTTAAGTACTATGGCAATGTAAAATGATACAATTGGATTTATATTAAACATCTGTATTTGTACAAATGATAAGTTTTACCATAAAGTTTATCTCATTTTTGTCTCAACACTGTCCAGTATATTTTTTAGAAATGTATATGGGAAATAGATGGGGAAACAGTGGAAACAGTGTCAGACTTTATTTTGGGGGGGGCTCCAAAATCACTGCAGGTGTGATTGTAGCCATGAAATTAAAAGACGCTTACTCCTTGGAAGAAAAGTTATGACCAACCTAGATAGCATATTCAAAAGCAGAGACATTACTTTGCCGACTAAGGTCCGTCTAGTCAAGGCTATGGTTTTTCTAGTAGTCATGCATGGATGTGAAAGTTGGACTGTGAAGAAGGCTGAGCCCCGAAGAATTGATGCTTTTGAACTGTGGTGTTGGAGAAGACTCTTGAGAGTCCCTTGGACTGCAAGGAGATCCAACCAGTCCATTCTGAAGGAGATCAGCCCTGGGATTTCTTTGGAAGGAATGATGCTGAAGCTGAAACTCCAGTACTTTGGCCACCTCACGCGAAGAGCTGACTCATTAGAAAAGACTCTGATGCTGGGAGGGATTGGGGGCAGGAGGAGAAGGGGATGACAGAGGATGAGATGGCTGGATGGCATCACGGACTCGATGGACGTGAGTCTGAGTGAACTCTGGGAGTTGGTGATGGACAGGGAGGCCTGGTGTGCTGCGATTCACGGGGTAACAAAGAGTCAGACATGACTGAGTGACTGAACTAAACTGAACTGATTGTGTGTGGGGTTTTGTGGGCTTAAAAAGAAATAAACCACCATCCATTCATTTATGAATGAACCACCATGCATTCATTTAATGCAGATATCTCTGGCGGGAAAGCTGATATGAAAATCATGGTCTTTTCGTCACTGACTCCTGCGAGACACATCCTTGAGTTGGCACCTTTCAGCAGGCTAGATTCCCTTGCTACTTGCTGCAGCGATGGCACTTAGCTCATGGTCATCAGCAGCATGACACTAACACTTATTAAGACTGTGGAACTCAGGACTGCCACCCATTAGCTCACGACAACAGTGCAAACTCTCAGGATGCTCTGGATTCAGGTCCCCAGTTTTGGTAAAAATCTCTTTTCCACGTTCCTTTCACTAGACAGCAGCTACAAAGCTTTCCTTTCCTTTCTCTTCATTGCCTACAATGAATCTACTTGCCAGAGCTCATGGACTGCCTTCGAGTAGAATTTTTTATTAGTAATCATGTCTTATCACTTATTCTCTAGTACATTAGACTCTAGTAGGAAGACGAGGTCCCTAGATTATACCAGCTCTCTCCTTGTATTAGACCAGAGGATTAGAAACTATGATGGTCTATTTTTTATAGACTTCAAGAAATACCTTGGGACTTGATTGCAAGATTTTCCTCTAGGACAAAGGCTCTTTTTCATCCTCCTAAGACAAGCTACATTCTATGCAATTCATTCACCAATGTGTCTCTCAGGCTGATTGATGTTCATAGGGTTATGTTTATTGGAATTCCTGATTATTTTAACAACAGATATATAATGATAATATAATTCTTATTGTTATTGATACTAGAGATGACTCATTGTTGCTCAACATAAGTTAAAACTAAAACATCCCATTCCACCCATGCCATAATTTGATACCTGTGTGAAGACAGTCAAAGTTGCTCAGTCATGTCCAACTCTTTGCAAGCCTATGGACTATACAGTCCATGGAATTTTCCAGGCCAGAGTAGTGGAGTGGGTAGCCTTTCCCTTCTCCAGGGGATTTCCCAACCCAGGGATCAAAGCCAGGTCTCCCGCATTACAGGCAGATTTTTTACCAACTGAGCTACCAGGGAAGAAAAGTTAATGCTAACTGATCCTAAACCCTATCTGATGAACAGAATTAGTGTCCATTTCTCCCTTTTTATGAACTTTACAGAATAAGACTAAGAAATTTCTTACCTCTAAAGACAGCTATGCAATCATATATGATTTCTCTCTCTCTCTCTTTTTTTTTTTTTTGCACTTACTGACACCATATTGTTACATTTGGATAGGACCAAGTAGGACCATATTCTACAGTCACATAAGCACTGATAGGAAGCAAACACATTACCATCCTCTTAGGAAGCCTGAACCAGTGCCAGGACCAGCTTGGTACCACGCGGGAGCATCAGTCCTTCAGCACCTGAGCTTTTCCTCCTGGAGCTGGGGCAGGACTTCCTCACACAGACGGTGCTGAGTTACGACCTCCTCCCTGTGGGTCTGGAGGCTGTGGCCGAGCAAACTGGCAGAGTTGGAGGAGAACAAGGCTCTTCTGTGAGACACCTTCACAGATGAGGCCACCCTGGAGTCCGTGGGAAAGGGAGATAGCTCTAGACTGGAGATGAGCTTTCTGGAACACCACCATGGAAGCCTCTGGCTTCCGTAGAGTCTGACTGTCACTGGGCTCCTTTGAGCCTCTCATTTCCATTTGCTGAGACATTCAAAGGCCATCCATTCCACAGTCCTTGATCCGGGAATTATCAGCGACCCAGCCTATGCAAGAACCACAGCTACCACAGGGCCAAGCACCTCGCCTTCCGGTGTTTTATCCTGCCTTGCCGTGGGAGCGCCCTTAGACATGGTCCTATGGCGCTGCTGTGCAAGGCGCTTACCACCACCACAGGCTCCTCATCCCTGCTGGATGGGGCCAGAGCTGGGTGCTCTGGGTTCTGCTTTCCAGGGTCACACACTGTTTTTGTCTGTGTTCCCCAGAAACCACATCAAAGACCTCCTCTGCAACTTCCTCAGGGCTGCAGTCCTGGGGGATAGGAGGAAGGGATGGTGGCAATAAGACCAGGAAAGAGGAAAGGTGACGGAAGAGCTCTTCATCCAGCTGCCCCATGCTGGGTGCTGTCACTACTTACGCTGCTTTGCTCAGCCGTCTCCTGGAGAGATGGAGGCGGTGTGTCCTCTTCAGAAGGGGTAAGAAGAGAGAAGAATCTGATCCACTGCCGTCAGAGCTTTGTGCCATAAATTCCCTGGCTTTCCTGGGCTGGCTGTGTGTGCCTTGGTGGCCCACCTCACGCCTCTATGTCAACCGAGATTCCTGGAGGCAAGAGGTGTGAGCACCTGAAGGTCTGCGCTCACGGGAAGAGCCACAGACCACGCAGGGCCGTCCGCTGCTGGCCATCTGCGGGGCCGGGGAAGGCAAGGAGCCGGGCGGGCGGGCGGGCCCAGAGTGTGCGTGGAGGTGTCCGTGGAGCCCATGTGGACACCCGTGGCCTCCTTCTTCCATGTGAACTGCCTGGCACAGGGGTCTTCTCTTCAAGTCGACTGACACATAGGTGATTATGAGAAGGAAGCCAAGGGTTCACAAGGTCACCCATCCCACTGTGATTTTTCTATACAGACAGTCGTGGGGCTCAGGCTCCAAACTTTATTCAGATTCGTCGAGATGACGAAAAATGCCAGGGGTGCCATGGGATTCTTCCCACCTATCCCATTTTCGCATCAATAAAGTGTATAAGTCATCTGTGTGTTTGGCACGAGGGAGAAAGGCCACCTTTGTATTGCAGGGGCTGGGAATCTAATTTGCGAGGCCAAAGAATGGTCTCTGTGATCTAATTCTCAATCTACTACAGGACTGAGATGAAGACCAAATCATCTTAGAGGATCTAATAATCTCGTTTCGATCGATCGGTTTCTGAGGCGGTATCCTCTGGTTGAGACTTTTCAGATAAGTAAAGAAAATTAGGTTGAAAGCAAAATGCGTCTCTCTGAAATGCGGCTTGCATGCGGAGGCTCTGCCCCGGGGGGCGGCAGGGCAGCCTCTCCTGGGGGGCATTTGGGGCGCACAGAGGGGCAGTTACTGCACTCGGCCAAGACCACCGCTCCATGCTCGGTGGAGAGAACATTGCGGTTCCTGCCATTGACTGCCTGAAATAAAATAATCTATGATGCATGAACAAGTCTAAATGAAATAATAATATCCTTAGCAGTGAAAAACGGATTGGTAATACAGTAATTGAGCAGATTTATTGCCATCTCCTTGAGCTAGTCTGCTGAAACAGCCGGCTATTTTATTTAATCTCATATCAGAGGAATTACTGGCTGGTAATCCATTGTTAAACATCATTTAGAATGATGGATGAAAATGTCAGCTTTTCCAACATAATCAATTCATATCTCATTAGCACATATTATTTATGATTCTCATAATGGGACCTGCAGGGGTCTCCAGGGGGAGATGGAGACCTCAGCTGTTGTCGAAATGAGATGAGATATACTGTAGCTTATGAGTTAATAACTGCATATAAAAAAATACTTCTCCGCGGTATTGATTGTTCTTCCCATTTTACGAATGAATTGACTAACTGGGCTGCCCGGTGTTGTGTGTGGCTGTAGATGGCGTGTCCCGCCGCACCCCCACCAACGCTTCGGAGGGCTAATCATTGAGCTTCAATATTTCAAAAGAAGGATCTGCTCAAACACTTTTTAAAATGATAAAATGGTTTAGGAAAAGTTTCCACTTTGCTAGGAAAGACAGCCAGCCCTTGAATGTCACGTATGAGAAAACCTCGGGGGCTGCTGCTAAGGATGGGGCGCTGGCTTCCCCCCCCAGCCACCTATGAAGATAAATCGACATATTTCTGCAGCTCCAGTCCAGTTGCTTTTTAAGGATATTCTCGCCCCTGCGCTGCCTCCAAGACCAATGAAAAGCAAACCTTGATTCATGGACTTCATGCCTCCGACGGCGCATCGGTAATCACGGTTACCGTGTCAACTGCCGCCTCAATTAAACTACATTTGAGAATCATTTTATGCTTCAGCTCATAAACATCAATAAAGGAAAATGAGTAATAAATGACTGTCTAGAGTACAAAGGACCAGCTCATATTTCAGATGAAAATGAAGACAAAATGTAGCTTTTATTTGCCTGTGGAATTCCCATTAACTGCATCACTGACAAGAAAGAGCTGGATCAATAGCTGGCCGGCCGCAGAAAACCGTTTCTGGCTGTTCAGCGGGCAATGCAAAAGGAAACCTGTCATATTGTGATCTTTATCAGGTAATCTTCATTACCCCAGACCAATGATATATGTATATACCGGCCAGCTAGGGGCACTTCTAATTCCTGGTCTTATTTGTGGTTCGAGTGCAGAGCGATCACAAATTATTTGTTTACGGTGATGAAAAATCTTCCATGTTCATCCCTTTTATTCTTTTTATAGGTAATCCATATCTGGGAACTTTCTCTCAAGACTCCTTTCTTCACTCAGGATTTTTAAGAAAGTATTATATCAAATGTTACCTTCCTGTCTCCTCCAAGGGAAGAAGGACCTGCCAGGGTGGGGCTGGGCTGCAGAGAGCAATGAGCAAGGTCCTTCTCCATGCTCCTGAGAAGAATCCTGCTCCCTTTGTGAGCTGCGGCTCTCTCTTTAATGGCACCGAAAGTGCTGTGGGCCATCCACGAGGAAGAGGAAGGAATGCCTCCAGGGGCAGGCAAATACAGCAGAACTTGTTCCCTTTTGCATTCTGGGTGCCCACAAGGAAAACAGAAGCAAATGCATTCTATTAAGTGAGAAACAGGGTCAGCCATTTCAGGAAGAATTCTTTTGTAAGAAAATCCTTGCCAATGTGAAGGAATTCAATGCTGTTTACCAACATCAGTTCAGTTAAATGGCATCCCAGGAAGCACGGCATGGAAAAATGAGTTAAAGAGGGAAACAGGTTGGGGGAAAGGCAAGACAGTCAGTAGGAACGAGAAGATGGAAGGCGGGAGCAGTGTTGCTAACAGATACATGGGGAGCGATTCTAACGTTTCCCATTGACGAAAACCTTTGATCCTGATGGATCCTGATGTGCTTTTCAAATGTTGTTACACCTTTAAGAACGTTTCCAAGGGAAATTGAACTGGATGACCACCTGTTTAGGTTTCTTACCAGTTTGGATTTCATGAATCCAATGGAGTAACCTATCAGGTCCTATAGGCCCATCTCAAGGACATTTGCATGTCTGCCTCTTTTATTCTTTGAGATGACTTCTTTTCAGTTAAAAAAAAAAGGCCTCTATTGTACACATATCTCTCTCTTTTATTTTTAACAATCAATGGCTAAATTTCACCCCTCTGAACTAATATAAATTTAACACCACTGTCAAATTTCTCCTGCAGTGTAAAATGTATTCACTTCCTCTTGAACCTGAAACCCTGAAAGTTAAGAATGTAGGGGGGAGATTACCTTAAAATGTGATTTATAGCTGATGGTCTTTTAAATCATATTTATACTAAGATATTTGCCAACAAGGGGTCCTACTGTGGAATCCCTGGGGGGCTTTCTTTTCATGCCCTGCAGTTTGGCCCCGCTGTCCTTTTCTACTTTCCTGACGCCACTGATGTTGTGACGGTGGCAGGTGTGAGGTCCGGGTGCAGCGTCCCTCCCTCTGTGTCCTTAGGGAAGTGATTCTGTAATTAACAAGGGCAGTGTAATCAGGTTTCAAACATAGTATCCAGAACCTCAAAAGACCCACAAGAATGACTCTCACTCTTTTCTTGGATTTTTTTTTTTTTTTTTTCAGGAAAAGAAACCACTAAATAAGTCTTCTTGCAATCAGACTCCATATCCCACCTGTCATATGAATCATTTCACAAGCTTAAGATAACTGCATTCCACATCGGAACAGAACAGCCAGGCGGACAGGTGGGTTCTAAAGGTTCCCGCACTGTTGTTCATGCATTTACCCTACACTTTTAAGATAAATGAACAAATCCAATCATTTATCAGCTGAATACTCAAAATTAAAACATTTGATTGCCAAAAGAAGTCAGCAAAACTGAAGAAAAAAGTGACTGAGGACCCTCATACATTGCTGATGGGAATGTAGAATTTTAGAAAACTGCAGCTACTTTGAAAAGCAGTTTGACAGTTTCTCAAAATATTAAACAGAGTTAACATGTGACCCAGCAATCCCACTCCTATGTATCTACCCAAGAGAAATGAAGACATACATTTATACAAATCTTGTACACAGATATTCACAGTAGCATTATTTATAGGGGCCTCAAAGTAGAAGCCCACTAATGGATGGATAAAGAGAATGTGGCTTCTCCATACAATGGGATGTGTTTTCAGTAATAAGAAGGAATGAAATGTTGACACATGTTACAATGTGATGAATTTTGAAAACATTATACTGAATGAGACAAACTGGATAAAAGTCACATGTAGTACAGTTGCACTTGCATGTAGTGTCCAGAATAGGCAAATCCTAAAGACAGAGGTAGCGTCATGGTTGCCTGGGACAACAAGGAGGTGAGAACAGAGACTAACAACTCACAGATAAAGTGGTTTCTTACGGGGGGGAGTAGTAATGACAATGTTTTGGAATTAGATAGGGGTAATGATTGAAAAACTCTGCATATACTATGACTGAACTGTACACTTCAAATGGGTGAATTTTACAGTATATGAACTATATTTTAATAAAGTAATAAATTAAAAAAACCTAAGGACAAAATAAAACACTTCAGGGGCATGAATAGGCACGACATCATTGAGCGTTTGTGCTCATTGAGCACCAACATTCAGTGCTGGCTGGGTGTCTCTCAGTGTCTTTACTATCATCGCTCCACCAGTCACAGGGAGAGGTCCTCGTGGCCCCGGAATTCGGGAGTCAGTCGATCAATCAGCTGGTCAGCCTTTCAGCCAATAGGTCACAGTCCCTGGGTGGTCACTGAGTGTGTAACTCAGACAGGAATTCACAAGACTGCACTGATCACAGTGAATCTGTGTAGTTCACAGAGTGTGGAAGCAGGTAGACGCAAGTCACCAAACCTCGGGCCCCTCACTGTTGGGAATAACACAACTTTGTGAAAATCCAAAGCAGACCTTTTTGGGGGGAAGGTTGGGAGCAGTTCCATCAGGAAGGAGAGAATCAAGGTCCAGTCTGCACAGGCAGGTGTCGGGCAACCCAGTCCTAGACCCACATTGTGTAGAGGTGATAAAAATCCTCTGTAGAGCTATTTGCATCTAATTAAATTCACTTTCTTTCATGTTATTTCAGTAAATGAACACCTAATCAACAGCTGTTCTGGGCAGAGCCCCATGCTGAACATGAGGAGAAATGAGTTTGTTTAGACCAAGCCTTTGAGGAATTCGAGATTTGGCTCAGACTCCAAAACGTGTGGGAGAGCATAGAACGAAGGCTCCAGGTCTGGACTGAACTCTCTCTCTGTGCCCCTCATTGGTTGCACCAATAAGATTTAGTGACTCAACTTCTGTGAGCGCTAATTTTCTCATTATTTACAAACTAGAGTTAATGTTATCTATCCGCTTATCCACATAGAATCAGTCTCATGGTCAAATGAGATAATGCATAAGGATTCATTTTATTGGAGAAACAACATATGCAGTCAAAGGTATTTTCTCTGGCTTCTGGTGATAAAATGGCTTTCAGGAGGGTGATAAGAGTTGTGATCTGTACATGAAGGATGGTAAGATTTTTCCAGCTGAAAAGTCTGTGCACAGAAGAGGCATCAGTCCACTGGGGCTGCTAAAACAAAATGCTGTAACCTGGATTGCTCATCAACAGCCTCACAGTTGTGGAGGCTGGGAACTCTAAGATCAAGGTGCTCTTATTGGTGAGAGGCTGCTCCCTGGCTCATGGATGAGCCCCTTTTTGCTCCAAGTCTCCTTTATAAGAACACTGATTCCATTCACAGGGGATTCTCCCTTGTGACCTGAGCACCCGCCAGACGCATAAGCTCCAGTACCATCCCGCTGGGATTGGGATTTCATCATGTGAGTTTGGGGGCACAAACATTCTGACCACACAGGAGGGTGAGGATGTCACAAGCAAGAATAAACATGAAGGAAGGTACTTAAACTGTTTTCAGTGGATTGGAAAGCTTTGCTAGGAAGCAAGCAAATTTCAGTAGCATGTACTTCCAAGAACTAGTCCTTGTTCACTCATCCAGCAGTTAGTTGGGGTAGCTCTCTTCACAAGTCTGACCCTGGACTCCGTGTTTAGAGGGGATGGCTATGGCAGCTCAAAGATTTCCTTCTCACTGCAAATACAGAAGTCTGAGAAGGCAGCCAACCATGGAGACACATTTCAAGCTTCCACTTGTGCAGTTAAATCCACCAATGTGTGTGTGTGTTAGTCTCAGTCATGTCCGACTCTGTGACCCCGTGGACTGTAGCCTGCCAGGCTCCTCTTGTCCATGGGATTTTCCAGACAAGAATACTGGAGTGGGTTGTCATTCCCTTTTCCAGAAACCTGCCAACCCCAAGGGCCAAATCCAGTCATATGACCAAGGTTGAAATGCCTTCTGCTGTCATGGGACCAAGGCAATCATGTCAAAAGTGCATCAGTGCATTAGAGAGGAGTAAAGAATCAGAAACAAGTTCTGTCTGCCGCAGCTGCCTTGGCTGGGGGAAGGTCAGCACAGGAAATGGTAAGTATACTGTCCCAGCTGCTGCTGCTGCGGCTAAGTCGCTTCAGTCATGTCCAACTCTGTGCGGCCGCATAGAGGGCAGCCCACCAGGCTCCCCCATCCCTAGGACTCTCCAGGCAAGAACACTGGAGTGGGTTGCCAGTTCCTTCTCCAGTGCATGAAAGTGAAGTCGCTTAGTCGTGTCCAACTCTTGGCGACCCCATGGACTGCAGCCTACCAGGCTCCTCCGTCCATGGGATTTTCCAGGCATCAGTACTGAAGTGGGTTGCCTCTCATCCTTCTCTGATACTGCCTCTGAGATAGTTTAAAAGCAAATATTGAAAAACCTTCAGTATTTGAATAGATAATAAAAACAGGATTTGGTGAAATAGAGTCAGTGAAGATTTTCAGGTGTCAGTTGGCTTAGGAGAGTGGGCTAATTAAACCAGAAAGATGACCTGAATTCCACTAAAACAGGTGCCAGCCATCCTGGGATGTCCAGGTCCTCCACCTTCCCAGATGACCTTATCTTTCTTTGCTACACAATCCAGGCAACAGGCTGGGTATCCTTACCTCACTCAGCTGCACTTTAAGTTTATCTGAACCTGCTTATTCACTGGGAAAAGAAAGTGAAAGTTGCTCAGTCATGTCTGACTCTTTGCAACCCCATGGACTCTACAGTTCATGGAATGCTCCAGGCCAGAATACTGGAATGGGTAGCCTTTCCCTTCTCCAGGGGATCTTCCCAACCCAAGGATCAAACCCAGGTCTCCCACACTGCAGGTAGATTCTTTACCAGCTGATCCCTAAGGGAAGCCCAATATGGGGAAGCAAAAGTCACTCAGTCATGCCTGACTCTTTGCGACCTCTGGATGCTACTGGACCTGCCCCTAAAAACTCCACCATATGTAATAGTCACAAATTTCCACACAAGGCAGGTATTAGTTGCCTGTTGCTGCTATAACATGTCAGCACAAGCAGTCATGCAGAACCACATCTCTTCTTGATAATCCTGTAGTTTCTGTGTGTCCACAGTCCAGGGCGAAGAGGCAGAGTCTCTGCTCAGGGTCTCATGGACACAGAGTCTCAGTGTTGGCCCAGAGCCTGGGGTTTCTAGAGAAGAATCTGTTCCCGGGCTCAGGCCATGGGCAGAGTTTGTGTCTATATGGATGTGGACTCAGGTCCACTGGGCTCATCTATAGCTTCTAGAGATTCCTGCATTCTTTGGTCTGTGGTCTCCACCACCTTGAAATCAGTGCCAAATCTCTCTGCTACTTCAAATTGTTCTGACTTTATTTTCTGTCTTGACTTTATGGGTTTGTGTGGCTCCATTCAGCCCATCCACATAATCCAGGAAAATCTCCTATTTTCAGGTTAACTGGTCACCATCTCGATGGTGTCTTCAGAATCCCTTTTGTCTCAGAAGATGACATATTTGCAGGCGTGGTTTCTCTTCACATGGGGAAATAGGGCGTGACCTCCTCTAGAGGGACCCAAATCTGTCCCCACAATGGAATAGCCTTCTGCTGGACGTTGTCTGTAGCTCCAGGCAATTTGCACCAACTATGACTGGCTCACCCACATCCATGAGCTTTCAATTTTAGGCTAATTCTTTCAGGATTCCTTGCTTGGCAAGCTTGCTCAGTTTTTCTCAGGACTAATCCAAAATTCTCCAGAAGCCCATATGCTACCCACCCATCACTCAGTTTTAGAAAATTATTTGCCCCTTATTGAATTGAGGGAAGTGAAGGCATTAGGCAACCATGCATTCAGACTCCCACCCACAAAGGCACCCGCATCTAGAATATCCCCTCCTTGTATCACTCTCACTGCAAGGCTGACCCTTTTCCTGTGTGCTTTATCCCATCTTTTCCAAACCTGGGTCCTAAAAGAGAACTCTATAGAATGCCCATGGTGCCTTCTCCCGGGTCCTTAATTTCAGCCTGTACGTTCTGATCTCTCCCCAAGGAAAACTACCCTGTGCCTGGTACTCTGCCTGCCAACCTCTCTCCTCCTTTTCCATCCCACCTTCTCCAAGGCTGAGCTCTCACCAGCTCCCCAGGCTGCTCATTCGCTTCTCAACATCCTGTAACTGACTTTCAGTTCCACCATGTGACTAAGGTTATTCTCACCATGGTGGCCAATTATCCTCGACCCCAACACTTACTCTGAAATATCATTTCCCACGATGTCTGTGGTTTGATGAAACTAGTTACTCATCGTCATTCCACTTTCTTGACCTTGAGTCTGCCGTGATTCCCTGGTTCTCCACTCATCAGCTTTCCTGTCCCTTGACCCACTCCGACTGGATGTTCTTCTTTGGGGTCTGTTTCTCAGGGTCTGTTGTCTCCAATTAGCTGATTGCCCACAGAGTCAGCTGGGACCCTCCTCCAGGCATCAGGCTCCTCCTCCTGTTTCCTGGGTTGTCACTGTCATCTGGATTTTTCAACTACTTCAAGCTTAAGGAATTCAACCTGAGCCTGCTTTCCCTTGTATGAGTTGGTTTTCCCCTCCATTGTTCTTCTTCTCTGCTCCACTCTTCTTGGTTGGAATCTGCAACCAACCTGTTCTCTCATGCTTGAAAACTGCCGTTAATCATTGATCTTCCATTACCTGGAGACAATTAAACACTCCAGGTGTTACTTCCTGAATTTTTAACCTGTCTGCCTTGTTCTCTCTTTCCCTGGCACCGTCCCAGTGTAAACCACGATTAACTGGGGGATTCCTGAAACAGCCCACATACAGCCAGGAGAATCCATGCAGGCGAGAACACACCAGCTCACTGTCCAAATGTCCTACAGGAGTCAAGCACACACTCATGGCCAAGACCGCACATGAGCAGTCCAGCTCCTCTCCACCCTCATACCCTTGACTGTTGACTCATCACATTCACTTTGTATTACAGCCGCCATAACTTCTTTGCAATTTTTTGATACATCGGGCTTTTACTCACTTCTTTGTGTACAATTTGGATACTCTGAGGTTACCGGCCCGCTTCAACTATCTTCCCCATCATCTCCCATCCTCGAGTGGTTCATTCACAGTTTTCCTTGAGGACCTGACACCGTCTCTACCTCCTTCATTCAGGTTTCAAGCTGGAAGCATTGTCATCCATTGGATTCTCATGGTATCACTGGATTCACCATGTTCCAACTTGCATATTTGTTTTTATACTTCGTTCAGTCTTCCCACCCCACAAAGAGGTGGTGAGTTCTTTGAAAACAGTACTTGCATCATTGCTGAGGTCATTAGTGAGGTAAGTGATGTGAATTAAAAGGCAGGCTGCAAGGCAATGTGGAAGCCTTGTGGCATGGGACAGAGTGTGAATAGAACTGCGGATGTGCAGGCAGAGGGCACCTAACAGGCCATGAGCTGCGGGTCAGTGAGGGGAGGGGTGATCCACCCTGATGCCAGCACACTGCCTGGCTGAGCAAGTCCAGCTTGTTTCCTCCTTTCTTGTTGCTGGAGTTCACAAGCCACCCGGATTTCTCCCTTCCAGAAACAGGAGGCTTTTCTTCAGTTAGTTTTGGGGATCACATTGTGGTTAACCAGGAATGGGGAATGCAGACAGACCCAAGCTGGTGATAATTGAAATTGAAAGCAAAAAAAAACAAGCAAGCAAAAATCTAACTCAAAGATGAAGATTATAGCCATTATCTAAGACAGAAATAATTTTATGAGAATATATAGTAAAATGATATTGAATCTCATGAAATAAAACAATAAAAATAAATAATAAAAAATATCCGCATACATGGGAATTTAAGAAAAGAGTTCACAAAATTTATCAAGTCCTCTGTGTCAACTTTAACTACACTACTAAAACAAGGATATATTTATGAAGACAGATAGAGATCGAGACCGGCTTCCCTGATGGCTCAGATGGTAAAGAATCTGCCTGCAATGCCGGAGACCTGGGTTTGCTCTCTGGGTTGGGAAGGTGCCTAGAGAAGGGAATGGCTAGCCACTCCAGCATCCTTGCCTGGAGAATCCCATGGACAGAGGAGCCTGGTGGGCTACGGTTCATGAGGTCGCAAAGAGTCGGACATGACTGAGCAACTAAGCCCAGAGATCTAGACATACAGATACACTGAGCATGGATACAGGTAGAGCTATTGATATGGATCTATAATGCAAAGAGTCGGACATGACTCAGCGACTGAACTGAATGTATCGGCGTTGTCTTGGGGTCTAGGTCTTGGATTAAATCTGTATGGAATTAATCTGTACAGCAGTATTCCTATCTATTTTTCTTTTTTGTTGTTGATCTATATATTTTTAATGTTTTTATTGTGGTAAAAGTCACATAATATAAAACATACTATTTCAATCACACTTAATTGTACAGTTTGGTGACACTAAGTACATTCCCATTATTGTGCAACTCCTATCTCATTTTCAATGATCAAAGCAGTAGGAAATGACAAGGGAAAGAAAAGAGGTAAATACATTGATGTAAAACTAGGACTCATCAAAGGTACAATCCATAAGAATTTGAAATGGAAACACATCTTGTGAAGCAGAAAGCAGGTGTAGCTAGGGTCTAACAGCCTGTATTATTATTAACAGACCCTGTCGTTTGCCCTGAAGTTTACATGACACAATGCAGAGCTGTGGTTCTGGTATTTTTAAATTCAGACCTCTATGCAGAAGAAAGAAAACACTCACGTTCTCTGCGAAAGGGGCCCTTTGTGGGAAGAGCCAGCCAAAGCAGGAACCTGGCCAGCGAGCCCAGCGCCGGCTCCACTGGCGCGGGAGAGGGAGCCACAGTGCGTTCCCGCTCTGGGTGTTATAGAACCAGCGACTCCACGCACCAGGGGAAGCGACGTGCTGGGGCTGTTCTCCTTCTGCAGAGTACTTGACTCATAATAGTCAGTGATACGCTCACTTTTCCTTTATGAAGGAGACCTGGGTCTTTAACGCTCACTCCCAGTTCCTGGAGTCCCATCAGTGAACACCGAAATGGATACAGCCTGGGCTGTGTTCCCTGCCGTTGACTATAAGACAGTCATCAACACAGAATCTCAGGGGCTCATTCAGAGCAAATGATGCTGCATTTAAGAAGCTAATTACAAGCAGAATGAATAAACCTTGTCCAACTAGTTCTCATAAGTCCATAGGAAGGAAGAATGAACATTTCAGAAGCTTTGGAGTTTGGATCTCAAGGGTAGACATGCTAGTGACCAGTGCTGGTGTGCAGCCCAAGATTTCCAGGGGTAAGAAGACCTGACCCAATCAGAGATCAGTAGTAGTCCTGAAGATGGCAACCAGCCAAACCACATATTTCAGCTACTGAGAGATCAACATAACCTCATTCTCCTCCCTGTCTAGTTAGAGTAGCTGTCTATCCCTTTGTTTTTTAAGAGATCAGCATAGTTTCCATAGCCAAAACTAGTAAGGAAACCTCAGTTCAGTTCAGTCGCTCAGTCATATTGGACTCTGTGACCCCACACACTGCAGTACGGCAGGTCTCCCTGTCCATCACCAACTCCCTGAGCTTGTTCAAAAATCATGTCCATCAAGTCGGTGATGCCATTCAACTATCTCATCCTCTGCCGTTGCCTTCTCTTCCCATTTTCAATCTTTCCCAGTATCAGGGTCTTTCCAGATGAGTCAGCTCTTCTCATCACGTGGCCAAAGTATTGGAGTTTCAGTTTCAGCATCAGTCCTTCCAATGAATATTCAGGACTGATTTCCTTTAGGATGGACTGGTTGGATCTCCTTGCAGTCCAAGGGACTCTCAAGAGTCTTCTCCAACACCACAGTTCAGAAGCATCAATTCTTTGATGCTCAGCCTTCTTTATGGTCCAACTCTCACATCCATACATGACTACTGGAAAAACCATAGCTTTCACTATATGGACCTTTGCTGGCAAAGTAGTGTCTCTGCTTTTTAATATGCTGTCTAGGTTGATCATAACCTTTCTTCCAAGGAACAATCGTCTTTTAATTTCATGGCTGCAGTCACCATCTGCAGTGATTTTGGAGCACCCCCCCCCACCCCACCAAAAGATAAGTCTCTCACTGTTTCCATTGCTTCCCCATCTATTTGCCATGAAGTGATGGGACCAGATGCCATGATCTTAGTTTTCTGAATGTTGAGTTTTAAGCCAAATTTTTCACTCTCCTCTTTCACTTTCAGCAAGAGGCTCTTCAGTTCTTCTTCACTTTCTGCCATAAGGGTGGTGTCATCTGCATATCTGAGATTATTGATATTTCACCCAGCAATCTTGATTCCAGCTTGTGCTTCATCCAGCCCAGCATTTCTCATGATGTACTCTGCATATAAGTTAAAAAAAGCAGGGTGACAATATACAGCCTTGACGCACTTCTTTCCCAATTTGGAACCAGTCCATAGTTTCATGTCCAGTTCTAACTGTTGCTTCCTGACCTACATACAGATTTCTCAGGAAGCAAGTCAGGTGGTCTGGTATTCCCATCTCTTTCAGAATTTTCCACAGTTTATTGTGGTCCACACAGTCAAAGGCTTTGGCATAGTCAATGAAGCAGAAATAGATGTTTTTCTGGAACTCACTTGTTTTTTCAATGATCCAACACATGTTAGAAATTTGATTTCTGGTTCCTCTGCCTTTTCTAAATCCAGCTTGAACATCTGAAAGTTCATGATTCATGTACTGTGGAAGCCTGGCTTGGAAGAATTTTGAGCATTACTTTGCTAGCGTGTGAGATGAGTGCAATTGTGTGGTAGTTTGAGCATTCTTTGGCATTGCCTTTCCTTGGGATTAGAATGAAAAGTGACCTTTTCCAGTCCTGTAGCCATTGCTGAGCTTTCCACATTTGCTGGCATATTGAGTGCAACACTTTCACAGCATCATCTTCTAGGCTTTGAAGTTGCTCAACTGGAATTCATCACCTCTACTAGCTTTGTTTGTAGTGATGCTTCCTAAGGCCCACTTGACCTCACATTCCAGGATGTCTGGCTCTAGGTGAGTGATCAGACCATCATGATTATCTGGGCTGTGAAGATCTTTTTTCTTCTGTGTATTCTTGCCACCTCTTCTTAATATCTTCTGCTTCTGTTAAGTCCATACCATTTCTGTCCTTTATTGTGCACATCTTTACATGAAATGTTCCCTTGGTATCTCTAATTTTCTTGAAGAGATCTCTAGTCTTTCCCATTCTGTTATTTCCCTTTATTTCTTTGCATTGATCGCTGAGGAAGGCTTTCTTATCTCTCCTTGTTATTCTTTGGAACTCTGCATTCAAATGGGTATATCTTTCCTTTTATCCTTTGCCTTTCACTTCTCTTCTTTTCACAGCTATTTGTAAGGCCTTCTCATTTTACCTTTTTGCATTTCTTTTTCTTGGAGATGGTCTTGATCCCTGCCTTCTGTCCTCCATAGTTGATGAACGTCCATCCATAGTTCTTCAGGCACTCTATCAGATCTAATCCCTTGAATATGTTTGTCACTTCTACTGTATAATCATAAGGGATTTGATTTAGGTCATACCTGAATGGTCTAGTGGTTCTGCCTACTTCCTTCAACTTACGTCTGAATTTGGCAATAAGGAAACCTCACTAATGAGATTATATATATATATATATATATATATGCTTCCATCTGTTTCTAATCTGATTCTAACTTTCAAAATCAAAAATAAATTATAAATGCATGAGGAGTTCCTTCCCTTTTCTTTTTTTTGGCCACACCATGTGGCTTGTGGGATCTTAGTTCCCTGACCAGGGATGGAACTTGTGTCCCTTGCAGTGGAAGCACAGCGTCCTAACCATGGACTTCCCGGGAATTCCAGAGGGTTTTCTTTATATAGACATACAAGATATAACCTAGTTCTAGAAACAAGAGGTACCCAGTAACGTAGCTCTTGAATGAATGTCTGAAAAAATAAGAAAATGGGTACTTCTTAAGAAAATACATTCAAAAATATATATTCTAACATTCAAATAGATAGAGAGAGCCAACCTGCTGGTCGTGGCTTTCAGGAATCAAAGCCACATCTCCTGCATTGGCAGGTGGATTCTTCACCACTGTGCCACTGGGAAATCCTATACATATGTACACCCATAATGATTTCAGTCTCTTGATATTACTGGAATCGATGGAATAAGAGGTGAAATTCTAGAAAAACTATTCAGTTGGAGGCTGGCAGTCAGCGGCAGGAGGTATTATTAAGCTCATAATGTAAACACTCGCCCTGAGAAGTGCCACTGAGTTCTGAAGGTCTTTGTCCATTACAAAAGTGTGTGACATCCCTTCAGTGATGAACTGTATCAGTTATTCTACAAAGGTCCTAAGGAAAACTGAGAGAGAGGACTGTTAGTATTGACCGATGCTCTGAAATCTCCTGTCCATTGTTTAGTGAGCTCATCAATTATCATCGAAGTTTTCATCTTGAATTGAAATGGAAAATTAACAGAAATCAGGAAACTTTGTAGAACATTTTACTAAAGAAGTAAAGAGGACATGTTTTAATATTACAAACACTGCACATTCATTGCTTATTTTATATGAACATATCTTTTAAAGAATCAGTGTTATCATTACCATTTCAGTCAATCAAAATTAATTGCCCCTTTTTATCAAGAAATAGAATAGGACCAACACAGATCTGTCTGCCTTTAAGTTCTAATTGCCTCTTCCATAGTTAGAATTCTGATTACCATTAAATGTTAATATTCTAACTCTGATTTCATAAGCCAGATTTAAAAATGCCTATTGATAAAAAGTAAATGTAATAATCTCAAGTTTTCAAAAATGAAGTAACCTTTTTAAAAACAAAATGCATTTATTGGTCTCAAAATAATCCATTCACAAAATGGACTGTTTTTCTGATAGGTAACAATGTGAAGTAAAATCTCCTATAGGATATATACTAGTGATGGAAATAACAAACTTTACAACATACATAGCCCAGAAATCCAAGATATAATAGAAAAAATGTAGGCAATCCAGAAAGAGCAGGTGTCACCTGACTGGCAATGTAGAGAGAGGCTGCGTTTTAGGATGTGGGAGCAACCAAACTGTGTCCCCACGTACGTGGGAAATCCTTCTGGTCTTTTCCAGTCTAGCAGAGTGCCCTGTGACAACATAGATCAGGGGGGTGTTAGATAATTTGTCATGATCTACAAAGTTACGAGTCCACACGTGGGCAGTGGGCAGTTTCACGTCCTGAATATGTGTCTATCACGACAGGTCCGTGTGAGGTGCTCATGGAAGAGAGTGCAACAAGGGGATAGAAAAAATAAATAAGCCCAGTGTTTTCCAGTGGCCATAAAATTTGCTTTTGAGACCTAATGTTTGAAGAAACAAACCAAGGCTCTATGACGGATAGATAGTGGTCTGTGTGGGAGGGGGTGGGAGGTGAACGTCAGGCAGTGACAGGACGGTGTCCACCCCATCCCGGCCGTCGGGAATGCAGAGGTCACTAAACCCTTTAGGAAACACAAGCGCCAGGTGTAGTAAGGGCTTCACTTCTGCTTCGTCCTATTTATAAAAGGCAAGAAGTCAGGAGTACAATAGTTGAAATCTCAGTTAAGAATCTTACTTATTTCCTATGTCAAGTCACCAAAATCCAAGATGCATGCATCTCTGAATCTTGGAACATCTTTTATTTCATCATTGCTTGGTTTTTGTCAACACATTTTTTTCCTCATTGCCTACTGTGACCAAAAGGATTCAACAAAAAGAGCAATTTTATTCACTTTAGAGGACTCCAGTGGAGTTGTAATTTGCCTTATAAACCACATCACTGAGCCCCAGATTTACAACAACTCGTGATCTTTAAATATACTGTATATCACTCTCCTGATGGTCATGCAATTAAGGATCTGGACACAAGGAACAACACACCACCGAAAAAATAGTTCTCAAAAGGGAATTTGGTGTGTCAGGAAAGATAACAGTAATTTAGAATTCGGGTCAACATGATTTTAATGCTAAGAACCTGTGAAGATTAAGCCCTTAAATGTCCTACCTCTGCATAAGATCTTTCCTCTGGCCAACACAGGTAGGAAGGAAATAAAGAAGAAAACAGGAAAAAATCTTAGTTAAGTGAGAAGGAATGAACATTGCAGGTTTACCAAAATATGATTTTTAAAATTGTTTTCTAAATGATCAATTTTAACAATATAATGTCAAATACCCACAAGACAGAACATTCTAATCACGACACTTCTTAAGCTCTAGTCCACCCAATATTATTGAAATCTGTCTGAAAGTTTAGAAGTTTATCCAGATGCTATATAATATAAACAGAAAAATTAAAATTTAATTAAAAATTAAAATCATGTAGTCTTATTGCAAATGTTACTTTTTAAACTGAGCTAATCCAAATACTTCTTAAAAGTGTAATGCAAAGTATTTAATAAAGAAAGCAAATTGCATATATTGTTTGTGTTTCCAATATGATGCTGATCAGAAAGGATTCTTATCTATATATTGTATATATTGCTGTTATTTAGTCACTCAGTTGTGTCCAACTCTTTTGGGACCCCCTGGACTGTAGCCTACCAGGCTCCTATGTCCGTGAAATTTCCCAAGCAAGAATGCTGGAGTGGGTTGCCATTTCCTTCTCTAGGGGATCTTTCCAACCCAGGGATCAAAACTGTGTCTTTTGCGTTGCAGGCCGATTCTTTATCACTGAGCTACCAGGGAAGCCCACAGATATATTGTGCTAATTATCAAAAATATAAAATTATATTTTATTCTTTGTGAACTTATTTGATAATTGTTTCTCTAAGGTTTCAACTCCATGAGTTCAGGGACCATCTTGTTTATTACTTTATCTCTAGCTTCTAACACAAGGACCAGAAATATATATATGCATAAATGGGTATATAATCTATAATATATTGTCCATGCCTGTATACATAGCATATCCTCTTTCTGTAAACATGACTGATTTTTATTTATCTATATTTTTACTTACTTTTTACACAAGCTAACAAGTGTGCATTTGCAAAACTGACGGGTAAAGGAGTTTTATGCAGCCAAAAGAGTAGGAAAAATTATCAAGCATGATAATACATAGCCAGTAATTTTTTTCTTCAGACCACTCAAGATAGAAGTAATTCTCAGCTGTAAAAAAAAAAAAATGAAATAATGCCATTTGAAGCAACACAGATGGACCTATATATGATTATACTAAGCAAAGTAAGTCAGAAAAACAAATACCATATGATGTCACTTATATGTGGAATCTAAAATAACAGCACAAATGAATTTATCTTTGAAACAAACAAGCTCATAGACTAGAGAACAGACTTGTGTTTGCCTGGGCAGGGGTGAGGGTTGGGGAGGAAGGAGAGAGAGTTTGGGATTAGCAGATGCAAAATGGTATATATAGAAGAGATAAACAAGGCCCTGCTGTATAACACAGATACTGTATTCAGCATCTGTGATAAACCATCATGGAAAAGAATATGAAAATATGTGTGTGTGTGTAACTGAGTCACTTTGCTATACAGCAGAAATTAACACAACACTATAAGTCAACTAAACTTCAATAACATTAAAAAAAAAGATGGAACTCATTATGCAGAAACATACAAACAATCTAAATATATCAGGACTGTTTAGGCCACTGAGAACCTCCACAGTCAGAAGAAAAATGCAAAGCTCGCATGAAATTTAGAAAATGTCAAAGCCTTCTGTTTTTCCTGAAAAATGCCGCAGTAGTTAACTCTGCAGTTATTGTGAGAGCCTGATTGACTTCTTAGTTCATCTAATTCCACCGAGACAGAGTCAAGGGCCCCCTGAGCAGGGATGCCACGGTGTAAGGACGCCACCGCGTAAGGCTGCCACGGCGTGAGGACGCCCAACGAGGCGATGGGGGCGGGGTCACA
>SJYQ01093263.1:98807-116621 GCA_006410935.1 Redunca redunca
GGCGGGGTCATAAGGAGGCGGGGTCACAAGGGGCGGGGCCGCATGGGGCGGGGTCGCATGCGTGGCCCAGGTGAGGCCCTGACTGCTGGCAGCACCCCTCATCCCCACCCCTTCTCCGTGGGCGTCTCCCCTGCCTGTCTTCCAGCCACCGTGTAGAGCAACAGAGACTAAAACAAGAACAAAAATGTTTCTGCATTTGCTCTGATTTTCTGCGCTCTTAACCAGCACTTTGTCCCTATGGCTAAAAGGGCTTGCATTTTTATACAGATCAAGCCCACAAGAATTCACTGTAAGTTACTATTAAAATTATTTGGCTTAGTTATAAACCCTAGTAAGTGGATCAAGGACTTGGAATTTGTAAAAGTATTTTTTATATCAGATGCTAATTCAAAATGCTTTTGTTTCCCTTCCAATTATGTTTATATCATTTTAATACTCAAAACATGACAATATTCCATTGAAACACAAATCTGTTACTTTTCAAAGGAACCAAACTTTCTTCCTTTTGACTGGAATTATATCTGGTTAAAATATGGTGCCCAGTATGTGTTTCTGAAAGAAATAGTGAGTAAATCTGTGAATAAATGTCCTTTTCAGATGAAATCACTGAGACAGAGTGAAAATGCAAGATATTCTAGAGACGGAAAGACTGAAAGATTTTGGAAGTCTGGATTACGTTTCTCCCATACAATGCCTCTCACTGTCATCCGGCTTATTCAAGACAAGGCATCGCTTGAAGAATTCTACTTTGAAGAATTTTCTGTTTCTCTGTTCTCCTTTTACCAAGAAACTGGAAACGCTGGTGAATGTGTAGAGAGAGGAGACTGAGGGGAATGTCAGAGCTGCTGCGGCAGGTGCTGTGACTCTGGCCCCACCGGCATCTCCATGCCTGCATCTGAGAGGGTCCAGAGGTGTGCTCTGAGGCAGAGCTGAAATAGACTGAGAGGCCCCAGCCTTAGTGTTAACCTGGGCCAGTTAGAGTCTCATCATTGGATTAGTCAGTTTGCTCTAGGTGAAAAATAACGTCCGTCTGGGTTTAATTATTTATAATGGGCAATTATAAAAAAACTGACACTGAGAAATTTTTTTTATTACAGTTGATTATGTACAGTCAAGATAACTTCATGGTACTTATTGCACTTACATGGTACATATTGTACTTACTGTTTTAGTAATAACTATTTTTCCTTCAATTCTGCCTAAAGAATCGAAATCATACACTGAGGAAACTCTTAAGAGACATTTTTTGTCAAGTTAGATCATGAAACGTCTGTGCTCAGTCACTCAGTCACATCTGACTCTGCAGCCCGTGGACTGTAGCCCACCAGGCTCCTCTGTCCATTGAATTCTCCAAGCAAGAATACTGGAGTGGGTTCCCATTTCCTCCTCCAGGGGATCTTCCCAACAGGAGCACCTTTAACCAAAAGTATCTATTTCAGGAAGGAATTTAGCATTGCAATTTAGGTAACAAAACTTCACTTTTACTTGTAAGATGTGCAAGGTTAAGTTGTTATGAAGTCTTTATTCTTTAATATAAAACTAATTCCCAGTCAATATATATTATTCCTGATGAGCAGCAAAACTGAGGTCGAGGATTTCTAAAATGCAAATTTGATATTATTGAAACTCTATGTTGGTTATATGACTTTAGCCCTTAGAATAAACTAAGCAATAAGGATGGGGGAGCTGTTATATTTTTATCCTGTCTGTACATCAATAAGATATTCAAAATATAAAAAAATAATCTATGAGTAAAAAGAGGTGAATATGAATAAAATTGTGATATTTTTGTTAACAGCATAGCTCATGCTAAATTTTTTTTTTTAGTGATTAGGAATAGACTCCTAAGTTAAATCATATTTTGATGACTAAATTTATGTTGTAAAAACACTATGGACTTAGCCCTTCACATGTTTTATGGCATTGTCCTGTGTGTACCAATGATGCTTTCTGAGAAATCCTAGCTGACTTTCATCTCTGCCATTTCAAAAGCAAGTCATAGCCCAGCCTTCTGCACCAGTGCAATGCTGCCACCACATGGGAGAGATCAGAGATCACTACACAGAGCGGTTACTAATGTGCGTTCAAAGAGATTAATTTCTTATATGAAAGGGATATTTCAGGTCCAAAGATACAGATGCATACATCCACAAGCACATGTTTTGTCTTCTGCAAGGAGAAGACCATCATGTTAGTGAGAGCACTTCCCCTGTGTGTATGAGCTGCCAGGAAAGGCAATATTTGAACAGGTTAAGCTATTTCTTGTGTATGCACACATAATGTTAACATTTTCTCAAATGATTGCAGAGTAAGCCAAAATTGAGCAAACATCAGTTGCTACTAAGTTTACACTGAAAGGGATTTCTAGGGGAATTCAGTACTCAAAAGTTCTACCCTCCAGGGCTTTGGGCAGAAACTTAGAACGGAAGCTGAGTCCAAACAACAATTGCAATAATGTCCTTCATGAGGACAGAAATAAAGCATTGCTTGTAAGGTAGAATATGCTTGGAAAATTATTTTAGTGATTTTATTCATCATCAACAGGCAAGTTAGTTAAAATGTGCTTTAGGCTTGTAAAACAGTTAAGCATAGGTACTTGCATTTTATCAGTAGTGCTGGAAACTTTTGTGTTTCAAAAGGTGGTTTACATTGTACAGTGAGACTCATTTGTGACAACAGATCAAATGACCCTGATCATTCTGTGTATATTCACAAAAGTAAAGTTTTTAAAATAGTCTTTAACAAAAGTAGACAATAACTTATTTTGTTATGTAGAAAAGACAACCTAAACCTACTTTATAAAAAACAGTGATACATTTTATTACTGAAGCTGCTGTCTTGTCACATTGTAGGATTTATTTTGTTACAGAACTCTCAACTGTGGAGTCAAGAACCTTATTAATTAACTTTTTAAGTGATGTGCAACTAGTGACAAGTTCAAAACTATATCAGTTATTGATAACTTATATTTGGGACTCTTAAGAAATAGGATGGATGTAAATGGTATTAGCACAGAAAATATATCTTTCAGTGACCATATAGATTTATGTAGAAATACATATATTAGTTCTAAAATATATCCTCTTACATGTGGCCTACATTTTTAAACATAAATATGTTTAATTTTCCAGTCAAAAATACAATATGTAAGGGATAAAAATCAGTGGTAGTATATTTATAAAATGTTTTGTCTTACATTGAATATTTCTACAAACTTCAAGACTACTCTTAAAATTCACAAAATAATGTTTACCATGTATGTGCATAATTATATGTGTCTGTTTCTTCTTACACAAGAATTACTGAATTGTTTTGATAAATGGTATGTCTCTCAGTCTATCATTAGATATCAGATATCAGATATTATAATTGTCCTATTGAAGAACAGCATCGGTTAGTAAGAAAGTGTCCTCTTTCTCCAGAGCCACAGTGTCAATCAGGGTGGGCAACAGAGTAAGTATTTTTCTGCAACAAAAAGGGACGATAAATCAAATTATTCTCAGCCTGTGATTTGATCTGTCCTTCATTCTAAATTTCCTTTTTCATGTGGATTTGAGTCAGCCCATAATGTTATTTTAATTTAGTTTTTTGTATGTAATACATGCTGCCGTCAGGTAAATGTACTTGTCATGATTGAATTCAATAGATTGTAATGACCTTTTATCTTTATTGCAAAGCTTTAGATCATAGTAGGCAGGGCTGGCTTGAGCGGCTCCAGATTGGGAATGGGGCCTAATTGAAAGTTCTCATCAATCTTTAATGACAGCGTGATTATCATTGTTGAATGCTGTCTTCCACTTGCCTTTCCCCTTTCAGAGCAATTTTTACCACTTCACTGATGCTGGTTGGTGTGAAGGTTAAAGAAAGGCAAGATCTGAGTTTCCTGTTGAAACAGGTACAAGCAACACACAGCCACCCTGAACCCAGCTTCTCTGATGGTGCCACATGGGGCAGACTCACGGCCAGTCCCCAAGGAAGACTCGGTGATGTTGCTGGGGGCAGGGCGCTGAGCGTGGCAGAGCTCAACACGGCACAATCGGCACTTCGTGAAACGGTGACCAAAAGCAACAGGTTTGCAAAAAATACAAACAACAATAAGATTCAGCTTCAGAAAAAGCAGTCAGTTCATTTTGACATTTCTGATTCTCATTTTTGGTGGAGCGTGCAGACTTCATAAAGGAAGTAATTAATAAAAGGGAAGTCACTGCTTTAATCATGCCCTTGTGTATTTGTATATATGGATGCATATATCTGCACACTTATGGCTGACTAGATGGTTTTTTAATTTAGGTACTATTTCTTTGATTTTTTTAAAGTGAAGTCTAAAAGAAATTGATCAAAAATGTTTTTGATCCAACAGGGATCAGAAATATTTGTACAGCATACACCTGTCAATGATCACATATATTCCAATACTTATGCTAAAATGGCCACTTTGTATTTACAGGTTAAAACACCTTTTTTATCTTTATCGGGTTGAATTTCACCATTTCTGCATTTGGGTGCAATAAATTTTTCCCAAAGCTCTACAACAGTGTGCACTATTGTGAATAATGCACGCGACAAGAAGGCAGAGATTTTAATTGATAGCGATTAGTGAACTTTCTAAATCTGTAAAACTGCAACAGGCTTGCACTCAGTCAGTGCCAGTGCCTATTTTTACACTCCAGCCTCTACTTAACAGAAAGCCAAGTGCATCAGCCTGCAGCTGCTGAGGCTGCAGATGCCAGAAAGGGGCTTTTGTTCCACCTACGGAGCCGTGGGAGGGCCATTCTGCTCTGCCATTTCCAGCTTATTTCCATTTTCTGTCTGATATTCTTACAGTGGGGAGGAAGGGCTGGTGTTTAACAGAAGGATGTCCTGGCAGGTCCTTCTTGGGGAGCTGGTGTCTGGATGGGGAGGAGAGGGTCAGGGAGTCACAGAGGGAACAGTGTTGTGTCCATGTAACATATGAGCTCAAACAACAGGCTTGAGATTTCATAATTAACAGCAGACCATGGGGGAACATTTCCATACAGTGAGCTATACTCCGTGGAAGCGGAGGGGCTGAGCCATGCTTGGTCCCACGGAGCTTTCTCAGGCAACAGTTTGCCCTATATTTTTAAATTGTGTTTCACAATTCAAGCATGCATATGTTTGAGTTTAAAATCCCTCTAGTGGAAATTAGCAAGCATTTTTATAGGCAGAAATTAATCCAATAAAATGATTAATCTTATTAAAATATTAGGAAAGTGACAGGGCCCCATTAACATGTGAGAAAGTCATTTTCATATTGTAAACCCATGTTCTTAAATTTTAATTAAAAGTAAAAATAAATGGAATGAGTAAACTTTAATTTAAAATACATATATTTAACAAGATAACCCAGAATGAGATTCCTAATGAGAAGAGCCAAGTTCCCTTCTTTTGCTCTTAAACATGATCAGGGAAGGATGCGATAAGGAATCATGGATTATATTTTTATGGTCATTAATTTGAATAAAAATACTTATGCATTTGGAAAATCAATGACCATCAGTTGGAAGACCGTCCTCAAGGACATCGATAGATGCGTGAGATCCCACCCACTCCAGGCCTAGCCTGGAGGCTTCCGGAGCAGGCGTTCTGTTTTCCACGTCTATCCTCACCATTTCTTTTCTGCTACTCTAACATGATCATTATTTAAAATGACTTGGGGCTTGCCTCGTGGCTCAGTGGTGAAGAAACTGCCCGCCAGTGCAAAAGACACGGGTTTGGTCCCTGATCCAGGGAGACCCCACATGCCGAGGGATCCCGCAACTAAGCCCGAGCGCCGCAACTACTCAGCGGTGCCCTAGCGCCCTAGAGCCCTGGGGCCGGACGGCTGAAGCCGCGGCCCCGGAGCGCCTGCTCTGTAAGCAACCCCTCCTCGAGAAGGGCAAGCACCGCAACCAGAGAGCCACCCGGCCGCGTGCCACAACTGAGAACCAGCCTGCACAGTAAGGAAGACCCACAGAGCCAAAAACAAAAGCAATAACATTTTTACAAAATAAAATGATTTGGAGGAGCACTACGGCGCTTCTCTGTTCAGACCACAGATGTGAGCAAGAGCGAAATATGAAGCACACGTCTCGGCCAGTTCCAGACTTTGACGGCTTTTGGTTTAGGGTCATGGGTCAGGAGGTCGGGGTCCGAGGAAAGGCCCTGCCACCGCCTCCACCGCTTCAGGGTCCCTCGGGGGTCCCAGCACCGCCCGCTCCTCATCCCCGGGTGGCCGCTCCTTCCAGGGTCACCGTGGAGCTGCCCTCAGCGGCCACCCGCTCCCGGCTCAGGGTAGAGACTGGGGGAGACCGGCACCCTGCAGGTGCTCGGGTCCCGCGCTGGCCCTGTGGGCGCCCGGCGGGGACGGGAGCTCCTGACGGACTCTCCCCCTTCAGCCCCTGACGGCCCTGCCCATCCGCCTCGCCGATTCTCGCGTCAGCCTCGCTCCACCCTCGCCTGCACGCTCAGGGCCGGGTCCACGGAGGTCGGGCTGACCCTCCCGCCCCTCCCTGCCCCACTCCAGGGGGCACTTGCTCGCGGCTGGCCAGTGACCCCTTCCTCAGCCGCGGGCAGGCACCCTACAGCAGGGCCCCGAGGACTCCAGCTTGGCCAGTTCACCGGCTGAGCGCTAAACTGGACTCATCAGCCTGCCCGCAACTCAAACCAGCGCTTCCCCCCTCCGACCACAGCCTTAGCCAATTTGTCTTGGGAATCGTCTGTTTTCCTGGAATCTCAGATGACCTAACCGGGCTAACTTCACCCAGCCTACTAGCCTCCTTGTAGGTACATCTGACTTTCCAATATAAAGGGTATTATAAATGCTTTATACTTTCAGATCAGTTCAGTTCAGTACAGTCTCTCAGTCCTGTCCAACTCTTTGCAACCCCATGAATCGCAGCAGGCCAGGCTTCCCTGTCCATCACCAACTCCCGGAGTTCCCTCAGACTCACATCCATCGAGTCAGTGATGCCATCCAGCCATCTCATCCTCGGTCGTCCCCTTCTCCTCCTGCCCCCAGTCCCTCCCAGCATCAGAGTCTTTTCCAGTGAGTCAACTCTTCGCATGAGGTGGCCAAAGTACTGGAGTTTCAGCAAGCACTCACTAGAAGTAATAGATTCTCCACCAATTGGATGCTATAATCAACTACTTAAATAATACTCAGATAACCGCCCAGCCCTGGGGCCCACTGGACTTTAGTCCTGTTGACTAAATCGATGCCCCCAACAACCGCCCAGCGTTTCGCCTCCCACGGCTCCACTCCACCCTGGACCACAGTGCAAACCCGGGCTGCGTCAGTCTGCTGAGCACTGCGGGCCTCTGCGTCCTGCAGCACAGCCCTCCAGACCCGCACCCAGCAGGGAGACCTCTCCCCTGCCCAGTGGGTCTGCGCTCATCAGGGAACACAGCTCCTCCAAGCCTTCTGAATGCCAGCCCGCTCCCATCGCTGGACAGGAAGCCAGGCTGACCCCATGGTTATCCTAGCTCCTGTGAGAGTCACACCAGACACCACCCGGGTCACCCCCACCTCTATCAGCCTCAGTGGAGTGGTGGTCCCTATTAGGCTGAGAAACTCACGAGCTAGCGGTCTCTCTGCATCCCTGCGTGTTTCTGCTCTCTCCTCTGCATGATGCTGAAGGCTCTGTCTCCAGTGCTCTCCTCACCCTTCTCCCTCCATGTTTGCCTTTGCAGCTCTGAGTCCTCCTGACCAGACCGTGGGGACCCACAGAGCATGCATCGTCCATCTTCACTGACCCTGCTGCTACCAGCTGCCCGCCCCTCTGATAGCAGTTGTCCTAGACAGAAGGACCGCGTTTGTTGCTTTTATTTACACACCAGCCAACATAACCTCAAGCCAACTAGCTTTTGGTCTTTCTCTTCAAGTCTCCTGCCGAGGTCACCAGAAATCTCACGGTGAGCACAGTAACAGTCCTCGATGACTCCTGGTGACTCCTTGGAGCCCTCAACACACTTATGTCCCTCCCTGCTCCCCAGGTCCCTCTGTCCCATTAGAGACACCCTCCTGCTCAGGGTCTGCAGGTCCATGCTCCCAAGCTGCCTTCCCTTCCTCTTATTCTCCAGCGAGTGCATTTCTCAAAATTCATTCATTCATGCTCTTCTCTCACTTTGTAGGAGAGAAATGGTTTACCCTGAAGGTTAAAACCATCACCTCAACACAGATGAGCAAGAACAGCAGCAATGAATAATATTATTACCTAATATAGTATTCAGAGCAGGCAATGGCACCCCACTCCAGTACTCTTGCCTGGAAAATCCCATGGATGGAGGATCCTGGTGGGCTGCAGTCCATGGGGTCGCTAAGAGTCTGACATGACTGAGTGACTTCACTTTCACTTTTCACTTTCACGCATTAGAGAAGGAACTGGCAACCCACTCCAGTGTTCTTGCCTGGAGAATCCCAGGGACGGTGGAGCCTGGTGGGCTGCCGTCTATGTGGCTGCACAGAGTCGGACACAACTGAAGCTACTTAGCAGTAGCAATATAGTATTATCCAAATTTGTTTTATTCATGTGAATATCAAGACACTGTGAAATTTAGAGATAAATGTTATTTCTAGTAAAAACATTAATAATAAACATATTAGAAGAAGTTTTTAAAAACAGCCAAAAGTAAAGTATATTTAAAGAATGGAGAATTTCATCTAAGGGTAAAATTTCCTGATGATTTTCAAAAACGCAAAGCTAGTCTAGTAATGGCATCAGTTGAATCCATATTCTTAAGGAAATTTAATAAATATATTCCTCCAAATTAATAGTATTTCTCAAATAGCTATTAATTAGATGTGAAGATCTGATATTTTCATTTTAAACTAATTTGGCTGTTCTTTTTCATCTTTCTTACGAAAATGTGGAAGGTCACTGAAGATGCTAGTAGCCCCACGCAGCTATGTTTAAAAGCAGTTCCCAGGGCACCTGCTTGCCAGGGAGGAATCTCATTGTGAGCAAAATAATCTGGACCACATTTTATCTGGATGATAATTTGCACTGACATTGTATTTTTAGATAACCGACTCCTGAACTAGCACACACAGACTCTCTGTCCCTAATGTAACAGGGTTATGGTGCAAATACTGTTTCATGCCCCAGAGGGACTCAGGCCACCAGAAACGTGCCCGCCCAGCGGCCGCCCTCCCTGCTCCTCCCTTTGGAGGACTTGGGCCATCTCTTCACCATCAATTATTTCTACTCATGTACACTGGTCACTTGGTTTTTCTGCTTTTGCATATTTGTATAATTTTATCAGCATCAGAAGAGGCCTTTTAAGTAATTTTACAGAGGAGAAGACAGAAGTCTAGTCAAGTCTAACATCTTGTCTGAGAAAATCCATCACTAGTTGCTGTTTTCCTGTAGACATTTCATCTTTCTCTCCCAATATAGTTACCTGAAGGCAGATACCCCCACAGGACCTCGGGAAAGCCTTTTCAATTCCACAAAATATTTTCAGTCGAGGTGGGAGAATTTAAAAGGGCAAATCAAATATCATTACATCAGCACCATGGCAATGAATGACAGGCAGGTTTGGGAAAATCATGTCTATCCAGCTCATGTTATTAGTCAAAACGCTGTGTGCTCAGTCCTGTCTCTTTGTGACCCCATAAAGCCCAACAGGTTCCTCTGTCCAAGGGATTTTCCAGACAAGAATACTGGAGTGGGTTGCCATTTCCTCCTCCAGGGGATCTTCTCAACCCAGGGATGGAACCCAGATCTTTTGCGTCTCCTGCATCGGCAGGTGGATTCTTTACCACTAGCGCCTCCTGGGAAGCCTGTGTTAGTCCAAGTATCTAGATATAATTAACATGGTGAACTTTAGCCAAAGGGAAGTTCCTAAGCTGTGTATCTTTGATCCTTAAAAAGTATATGGATTAATTTTAGGATTTCTATAAATCCTCTGAAATTAGACTTGAATTTTCTGTTTAAGTGTGTCTTTTCTGAGGGAAAGTTGTTTGCTATCATCAGAAATTTGAAAGGGTGTGTGAACCAAAGATAACTCAGAGTCCATTGATTATTAACATGTCTGAAAAGGAAGAAAGCCCCCTGTAAGACAAGTAGGGCTGTTTCCCTCTCCAGGACACCCTCTGGCACAGCCTGAGGGTCTTCACTCACCTCTGCCTTTATAAAGCCACAGAGGAGGACTGTTTGGGGTCACCGAGGCAGGGGGATGCTAAAAACAATCGAAATCAAAAGATAAAGAAAGTGTGACAAATTCCAGAGCAGGAAATCTTATAAAATTAAAGTGTAATAGACACTTCAAACTGTGTGATCTGACCTAATAAGTTATTAATAGGGAACCATTACTTCTCATACATTTTTTATCAGGAAGGCATTGCCTTTTTGTCAAGATTAGTGGATTATAAAATATTTGTGCTACACAATATAAATGACCCTACCTATTAATAAGTCTCTAGAAAGATATGCTTAAATTGAATTACATTAGGAAGAGAAGTGCCAACAGAAAATTAGGCATAATTAATGGGAACCCATAAATAAACCAGAGATGGGGGAAAGGACATCCTTCCCATTGATCATTTTGAGAATTAATTGCCGATATGCTCTAATGACACACCAGCTATTACTGTTTGCATAACGGCTGCTCCATAGAAGGTGAAATTCACGTAGCTATGAATATGGATTAAAATTTATAGCTGGAAGATAACTCACTGGTCACATGCCTCTAATTAGCAGGCGTAATTTTGAAGAGCTAAAAGCTGCCTCTTCAAACACAGCTTGCATTTTGTTCCACTAAAGCAGGGGTGGTCTCCCTTGAATGGAGCGTGGGCAGCTCCCCGCCACGTTTGGAAGAAGGCTATGGAGGTGTCTGTCCAGTGTGGTCATGTGGGTGCTAACACTTTATTATTTTCCACAGGCCAGAGCCAGCAGTGCACTTAGAGCCGCAGTCTTGAGAGGTACAGGAAATTATCCCTCACGTAATGGGTGCTGTGGACTGGGTTACATGGAGGATGAGCGCCCTCTCCTCCACATGATGGGTGCTGTGAACTGGGTTACATGGAAGATGAGCGTCCTCTTCTTTGCGTAATGGGTGCTGTGAACTGGGTTACATGGAGGATGAGCATCCTGGACCATCTCCATTGCAAACATACATAAGCTTTCCTCACGTCCTGGACGATGTTCACCATTCCTCCAAGCAAACAGTTCCACGTTCCTGATTCAGAAACAAAGTAGCCACTCTCTTGGCTCATTTAGATGTGAATCTTTGAGGCTGTAGCATGCTGATTTTATCATTGCCTCTATTATTATTATTATTTGTTTAAAGTAGTCAGCATCCCACAGTGCATCTTTCTTTTTGCTCACAGTAAGCAAGCCTAATTAAAAAATGCCCAACATTCAATTTAAAATATTTGCCAATGCAAAACAAATAAAGCTAATCAACCTCTTCCTTGTGAGTCTACATTATTCGTGCAAAGCAGATGCATTAAAGCAAGGATCAGGGTCAGATAGAGAAGATGAGCCAAGTGGCTCCAGAGCCCTGACACCCAGTGAGGTGGTCCCTGGGCAGCTGGGCCCTACAGGAGGCCAAGCATCGTAGGCCCAGAATCCACCAACCGGGCAGAGATGGGAGCCTTGGGGGTGGTCACAGGCACGTTTGTATCAAAGTTCCTGAAAACTCACCCTAGGAAAATGTATCTGCCACTATTTCTAATATCCTACAAATGCACTCAAGCTGTTAAGAGATAGAAACCCAAGCCATTTAAAACTCATACCTAAATTGTTATTGAACCATTTCCTCCAATGATTCTCAAAATCCTCCCAGAGGAGCACTTAGTAATATTTCTATCATCTTAGGTATTGTAGGTCATCAAGAAATAAATATCATTTATTTTTATTCTTTACTTGCTATTTGTTTCTCCATTTATTCTTTTACTTAAATTTCTTAAATAAAATATCCAGTTTTTCCTTTCAAAATAGTTTTATTAATGCAATCTCACCTACTAATTTTAGAGAGAAATTTCTGTGTCTCTAGGCTGCCAGGCATGGTTCCATCTTTCCATGACCATAGAACTAAAGAACACACTCTCATTTTTTTACATTTTTGTAGAATGAAGGGATTTAATTAGCTACTTTACCTTCAATGCTCATATCGAAGCTTTAAAACACAGCTAGTTACCAGCTACCCAGGTGTTTTCTTCTATCTTTCCTAATTATAAGAAAGCATGCACTGTTGCATTTCAGAAGGATTGTACACTATTCTCTACTCACAGGTAAGAAAACTCAAGTAATAGCAGCCACGTGGGTGAGGATGTGTGGGGAGGACACAGACTAAGGATGGAGGGGTCGTTTCTCAGCCGTGACCTCTGCTGTCCTCCCCTCCTCATCCACAAGGAGCTCCTCTGAGCCCGACTCTCTGGATGCTGCTCTTTCAACTACAGTCTGAACACAAGGGGGGGAATCTTCCTTTTTCTTAGTATAGCAGAGCCAGGATGCCATTTCCAAAATAACTTTATTACAAAGAATGAAAGAGCAAAAGTGAATTAACTACAGGACATGCTGTCATACTGGCTTGCTGTTCAGTCGCTCAGTCGTGTCCGACTCTTTGCAACCCTGTGGACTGCAGCACACAGGTCTTCCCTGTCCTTCACCATCTCCCAGAGCTTGCTCAAACTCATGTCCATCGAGTCGGTGATGCCATCCAGCCGTCTCACCCTCTGTCGTCCCCTTCTCCTCCTGCCCTCAATCTTTCCCAGCATCAGGGGCTTTTCAAATGAGTCAGCTCTTTGCATCAGGTGGCCAAAGTATTGGAGCTTCGGCTTCAGCATCAGTCCTAGTGAATATTCAGGACCGATTTCCTTTAGATGGACTGGTTGGATCTCCTTGCAGTCCAAGGGACTCTCAAGAGTCTTCTTCAGCACCACAGCTCAAAAGCTTCAATTCTTCAGCATTCAGCCTTCTTTATGGTCCAACTCTCACATCAATACATGACCACTGAAGAAACATGTCATAAGGTCAACATCATCATTCTTCAACCAAAGTCAAGAGGACTCCACTGTACATGCACCAGGAGAATGTGGCAGCTCTTTTCAAGCTTCAGAGTCCAGGGACACAGACATGACTCCATCTACCTGCAAAGAAACGTTAAAGCCGTGGCTCCCTTACTCCCAGTTTCTTTGCTGCTTCTCCTCCTCCAGAGCACACTTCTGCTCTGGGAGATCCAGGAATCTGTCCACATTGACTTCTCTGGAATTTCCTATCACCCAGTTTGTTGGGTATTGTCAAGAACCTGTTAGTTACAGAGGGGTAACTTTGAAATGCTTTTCAAACAGCATTCAGCTGCTGACAACTGTTTCAGCAGCTTCTACATGGACGACACTGAATTCATCTTCTCCGGTTCCCAAGGTTAATGAGCAACCTGGTTCCCCAGGTGTAGACAGACTGTCTCCCTGGGAGACTAGCAGCGGTATCCGTGGTGGATTCCCGTGGCTGTCTAGCAAATCCAGACACCGAGCAGCTTACAACATCCATCCTCCATGGACAGAAATCCATCCTCCATGGCTCCAGAGGCCAAAAGATCCTTCAAGGTTCAGGGGCTGGCTCGCTTCAGAGACTCAGGCCCATCGGTCCCGTGTCTCTTCACCTCCACGTGTCCTCGGCGTGTGGATGAACCTGCAGATCCTGCCCCGCATGCCCTGGCCTGCATCCTGCTCCCTGCATGTCCTCTCCCATCCTGTCTGGCCACGAGGACACCAGCCATCGGATCAGAGCCCACCACAATCCGTGGTGACCTCATCTTGACTCGATCGCATCTACAAAGACCGTGTTTCCACATAAGCTCACAGGGCTCTGGGGGGACGTGAACCTGGGGTGACATTGTTCACCCCCTGACGGGAGCCCTAAACCTCCTTAAGTTCCAGCTCTCACGGCCTCGGCTTTCCCGGGTGTCCAGTGTCCATGCTGAGATGCTTGCTTGCTTCTTCCACCTGTGTGGGTTTGTGAATTTCTCTTTCTCTTGTGCTTTTAAGGTCTTGTCTAGCAGAACGGATGAAGCATCAACTCAAAAGGGCATCCTGGCCAGCACTGCACAAAAGTACACTGTTTCCCTAGGGTGACCTTGCTTGTATTCCTGGTGGCTCAGATGGTAAAGAATCTGCCTGCAATGCCAGAGGCCCAGGATAGATCCCTGGGTCAGGAAGATCCCCTGGAGAAGGGAATGACAACCCACTCCAGGATTGCCTGGGAAATCCCATGGACAGAGGAGCCTGGCGGGCCACAGTCCACAGGCTGTAAAGGCTCAGACACGACTGATCGACTAACTCTTTCACTTGACCTTGCTTGAAATTCTTTAGCAGGAGCCCTGTTGGCTGTTACATATTGCAGATAAAATGTCCCCAAAGAGCCCATTAAAACCAGTTAATGAATAATGTTACTAGCACTGCAGACTGCCCTTTTTCCATTCTTGCACCGTATTAGCAAGTTTTAACCTCAAGTACATCAAGAAAACTCCTCCCCGATATGGCCACTGTGAAAAAAATATTTATGACATAGATTTCATTAGAAAGGCATTTTTTTCAAATAGAAAGAAAAAGAAAGACATTTGCATTTTACCTTATAAGTTAGGTCTGAATTTTACCTTGTATTCCCCATAGGAAGAAATATAATATCTGAGTTCAGTGATAACGTGTATAAACAAGATGTTGCCACGCTTTACATCAGCTGTGTCTCTGTCCATTCAAAGGCACTGTTGGGAATTCTCCAGTGGCCCAGTGGTCAGGACTCAACACTTTCACCCCCAAGGCCCGGGTTCAATCCCTGGTCGAGGAACAAGATCCTGCAAGCCATCAAGTACAGCCAAAAAAAGAAAAAGCACTTTGATATGGAAATAACTCATGTCCTGTCTGCAAAGAAAGAGTATTAAAAAGCTCAGCATCTCTAGCGAGTGGACAGAGTTACTGACCAGGGAGGCCAGGTTTCAGAAGCTGGTCTTCAGGGCTGAAACTCCCTCCTCCAGGTCAGACCTCTGCCTTCTGTTTCCAGTATTTGTTTGGAGAACAGGGATTTTTTCCCACTGGTGCCTGACTGCTATGAAACGGTCATCCATATTGTTAGATATTGAACTCAAATATTAATTTTAAAACATCTGAGGAATAGAAGAATTTAGAACATGTTTTAGGATGGTTATCTCTGAGGGCTGAAGTCACTCATGACTTCTATTTTCATCTTTTGGCTTATCTCTGTGTTCCAAATCTTTCATAATGAGTAAGCATTGCTTTCAATAAGAAAAAAAAAAGTCCAATTAAAAGCCCCTCTAGCAATTTCCCTGCCTGATTTGGCTTTCATGTGGCGCTGGGGCTTCTGCCTGTCTGGTCTCCCTCGCCTCTGAGTCGATGCCGTCTTTGGTCCATTTTCCCGGCTTTTGCTCAGCCTCACAGGGGAAGATGCTTGGGAAACAGGCTCCCTGAGCCACAGCCACCAGCCCACCCACCGCCCGAGTGCTGCTGGGGCACACTCACCTCGCAGGGTCTGCATTCTGGCCAGCGCCGCACAGCTGGGCCCAGGAGGGCCGCTGCACGTCCAGCTCTTTCTGCAGGGCTCAACAATTGCAGACACGCCAGCGATAAATATTAAATAATAACTTAGCGCCAGACCACTGGGAAAATGAAGTGAGCATTCATCAGCGTTCCTAATTCCCCTGCCCCCCTGCTGTGAGTGGTCCAGCGGCCCAGCCCCAAACAGCAGAGGGAAGGAGCGGGCACAAAGGTGCCAGGGCCCTTGCCGAGCCATTTGTGCACTGATTGCAAGGTACACGTGGGCTGTTTTATTTCGGCCTGCGCGTTCCTTTGTTTCGGTCTGCATTCCTGTTTAGGTGATTCAAGAGTGGGAAAACAACGTTTATAAGCCTCCATCAACACACGCGCGCAACCGTTCCTAGGAGGACACAGTTTGTGTGTTCTTTTTTCTCTTTATAGGAATCAGTGCATACAAAAATAACTTTATGTCTAAAAAGGCACATGTATACACACTGCTGTGTTTAACACGGATAACAACAAGGGCCTGCTGAGCACAGGGAGCTCTGCTCAGGGCTGTGTGGCAGCCTGGACGGGGGGCGGGGCGCGGGGATGGGGCATGGGTGCATGGACGTGTATGCCTGAGTCCCTGAAACCATCACAACATGTTAATCGGCTACACCTCAATACAAAACGAAAAGGTGATGCTTGACAAAAATAAATAATTTTAGAAATAATAAAAAATTAAAACACACATGTAGCTGCCCACCCCCTCACAAATGCAATCATCTAAAAATATCAAACTGGTATTTAATGGTCCCTCTTCAAGAATTTTGAAAAAAGAATAAAGAAATTATTTGTGGTAATTTTTATCTTTTTAAATAGTAGATCTGCTCCCTGGTAAAGATCAGTATAAAGGATCCTGAGTATTTACCCGTGTCCTGGTTTGAAATCCTGTCTTCTCTGATCTTGGGTCCACTGCCCTCTGGTGGATGTTCCTTGAGGTGCAGGCCAGGGATATTAATACCACAATTGTATTGAGATAATGCAAAGAATTATTCTTGTATGTTGCATAACTATGTTTAATTAGTTAGGTTCAATTCCATAAACTATGCTGGGGAAAATATTAAAATGCAGTTCATGTCGACCCATGAAAAATAATCACATTTTGCAAAATGACAAAAGAAAGAAGTTAGTAGTGATTAGACTATGACACATTTCAAATGGATTTCTGTTCCAAACTTTGACTAATCATTACATTTCTGTAAAAACATTGCTGTCCTCTGTAACTCATATGAAATGACATCAAAGATAACTGCTTCAGGACAAGAAGTGAGGGTTTCTCAGGCCACCAGAATGCTGGGCACTTTGTTGCTGAGAGGAGATGAGATGGCTGACTTAATTCAGTATTTGGCCCAGAAAATGAGAAGAAAACACTAGCAATGATGCATATTTAAAGAGACTTGGGTTCAAATTTGCACCGACAGAATTTAGGGAATTTCTTGCCAGAATCTATGCTAATAAATATTATCTAAACGAGCAAATGAACCCACCCAATCTTTTGAAGTTCTGCTTAAAAATGTGGAGTTTCTTAACCTCCGTATCCAGCCCTGAGCATTCTGTGGTTGTTCGGGCACCTCTAGGGCAGGGATGCCCCCTCTTCCATGAGTCGGGCCCAGAGGCACTACCATTGCCGAGGGGCACGAGATGGATTTGACGCACGAAACAAGCCCGCCCAGGGCTGCCCAGCACTTCCCAGTGTCCAAGGCAGGCTCACGTCTCTGGCTCCTGAGATGATGCCCTCAGTAACCCTGGTGGAAGCTACATGAACGCCTTGCCTGACAGAGAGGGGACCCTCCATGCCTGCTGCATGAAGTCTGCTGCGGAAGACTCTGTTCGCATGGAGCAACGATTCTCGTTCCCCTGATGAGTCCATCACGGTTTGCAACCTGGGAGCCTGACCCAGCCCAGGAAACATGGAGAGCTCTCAGTCCGTCAGTCCTGGCTCCTCTTTTTCCTCAGTCTGCTCACCCTCCCCTGCACTCTTTTCCTCAGCGTGCCCCTCCCTATTCCAGCAGTGTCCTTCCTCCCGTCTTGGACTTGCTGTTGTCTGCTCAGAGCTGACAGCTCAGCTCAGGGCGCCCTCCCCTGGGGAGCACCACCCCCACCTCCATCCTGCTGGAGCACTCCCCTCCGCCCCTCCATCCTGCTGGAGCACTCCCCTCCGCCCCTCCATCCTGCTGGAGCACTCCCCTCCGCCTCTCCATCCTGCTGGAGCACTCCCACCCCTCCATCCTGCTGGAGCACTCCCCTCCGCCCCTCCATCCTGCTGGAGCACTCCC
>SJYQ01093263.1:116637-127330 GCA_006410935.1 Redunca redunca
CTAGGGCACTCCCCACCCCTCCATCCTGCTGGGTCACTCCCCCACCTCCATCCTGCTGAGGCACTCCCCCCACCATAAAATCACTCACCAGCCTGCAGTTCTTTAAGGGCAGTGTTTATATTCCTGCTGTTTCTATACAATTACCAAGGTATTTGATTCTCCACTAGCACCTCCCCGTGTAAGAAGCATGTTTAAAACACGTTAAGTGTGTGATCAATGGGCAAGTTGATGTCATCCTGCTAGTAGTTTAAGAAAGCATTGATGAAAATTTCACTTAAGTAATCATCTCCCCCACAGTGAATACCTGCCCAGTGAGATTGGCTCTCTGAAGCAAAGGACCAAGTTCTGGGGGTGGGGGGAGCGGCCCCACCCTCCTCGCAGGGAAGACCGGGCTGTGGTCAGGACCGGGTGGTGAGATGTGGGAGGTGGTCCAGTCCTGGCGCGGACTTGCACAGATGCTCAAGCTCAGTCTTCCTGGGGACTAGACACTGTTCTCAATACACATTGTCCTCTCTTGTCCCAGAGAATCTTCCTTGTTCCCAAGTCTACACTGACACTGAAGTCCCCACTCCAGCCTTTGTTAACGTCCACTCAGCCCATCTTCCCTCATCCTCCTGCTTTTAAACTATGTCTTTCCTTGTATCTCAAGTGAGTTTACTGCGGAAGCTGATAGCCAGGTTTTGCCTTTTAATACAAGCTGATGCTTTCAGTCTGTTCAGTTATGATGAGATATTCACTCCGATGTAATTGATGATACAGTTTGAGTAAAATCTACCATCTTGCCGGCATTTCTGTTCCATCCATCATGTGTTTCTCTTTCTCTTTTTCTGCCTTCACTTGAGTTATGATTCTATTTTATCTCCAACCCTGACATTATTTATACTTCTTTCTTTTAAAGATTCAAAAATTGGCTAAATGTTACAGTAAGCATCTTTAATTAATCAGACTCACTCTGCATCGGCATTGCTCCACAGATGATGCAAGGATCTCAGGACAGTGGTCCTTGCTCAGTTCGATCCAGTTGCTCAGTCGTGTCCGACTCTTTGCGACCCCACGGGCTGCAGCACACCAGGCCTCCCTGTCCATCACCAACTCCCAGAGCTTGTTCAAACTCATGTCCATTGAGTTGATGACGCCATCCAACCATCTCATCCGCTGTCATCCCCTTCCCCTCCTGCCTTCAATCTTTCCCAGCATCAGGGTCTTTCCTAATGAGTCAGTTCTTCATATCAGGTGGCCAAAGTCTTGGGGTTTCAGCTTCAGTATCAGTCTTTACAGTGAATATTCAGGACTGATTTCCTTAAGTCTTTGTTTTGGTGGTTTAGTCGCTAAGTCGTGTCCAACTCTTGCGACCCCACAGACTGTAGCCCTCCAGGTTCCTCCGTCCATGGGATTCTCCACGCAAGAACACTGGAGCGGTTGCCATGCCCTTCTCCAGGGGATCTTCCCAACCCAGAAATCAAGCCCAGGTCTCCCGCATTGCAGGTGGATTCTTTCCGGTCTGAGCCACCAGGGAGGCCTCTAAATGCTGCTTCTATGATGTAGTTCCCTCTTATCCATGGAGGGCGCACTGTGAGATTCCCCAGTGGATGCTTGAAGCCACAGAGAGCACCACACCCTGTGCGCACACTGTTGTGTCCTACACTGATGGGAGGGTGGGAGGCGCAGGCTGGGGAACAGTGATTCCTGACCCAGGTGGGACAGAGCAGGGCTGTGTGAGATTTTATCATGCAGCTCGGAACACTGTGCAACTTAAGATTTATGAATTGTTTACTTCTGGAATTTTCCACTTCATATTTTTGGACTGCTGTTGACCTCGGGTGACCTCGGGTACCCGAGGCCGTGCAAACTAAAACTGTCGATAAGGAGGTCTTCTGTACACTTAGTTTTAAAAATTTCTGGTACCGTCATTAATGTAGCAGAGTGTTTGTGTATTTTAAGAGAACAATACGATCCCTTCCCTGGAGGAGGGCATGGCACCCCACTCCGGTACTCTTGCCTGAGAATCCCATGGACAGAGGAGCCTGGCAGGTTACAGTCCGTGTAGTCACAGAAAGCTGCACGAGACTGAAGCAGCTCAGCATGCAGGCATGATCCCTTTATATATACCTTGCCCACGAACCCCAAATATTCAACTTTACTTTTGTTGTTAAATCCAGAAACAACGTGGCAACTCTTGAATTCTCTCCCTTCACATGGAAGGCACATGCATGCACTTGGATCTAGAGACCCTGGTGAATATCTCACTACCCTTCAGGATTACTGAACCTTACCTTGTGTAGAATAGGTGTTGTAATATGTTACGCTTTTTGCAGGATTTTGTTTTCTTCTGAAGATGCGTTCAAGAATTACATTTTTAACCAGTCGCTTGCAGGAAGGCAGCCCTCCAGCGTTCCTGCCGTCTCTCCTGCCCCGATGGCCCCACAGACATGGATGACGCCTGTCCGGGCGGCAGGATGAGGCGATGCTGAAGAAGTCCCAGGTTTTCCTCCAGCACTGCTAGGTCTTCCACCACAGAGGCAGAGCCCAAGTTCAAGAGCTGGCTGGGAGGTTGTAAATACCTTCCAGGTTCAGGTCAGATTGAACTGATCTGATGGAATAATTTTTGTCAAGAAATCAGTTGTCATTCACCAACAAGATCTCAGTGATGAGGTCAAGAAAGTGTATTTATCAGTTTCTGTGACCTCTGTAAAGTCTGTATCAGTGGACTTCTGCTTCCACGAGCACATGAGAAGCAGGTGCCTCTGTCGATCGGTGTCATTTTCCTTTCCAGATGTGTGAGCCCTTCTTGCATGAGAAGCAAAAGGCAAAATTATCTCCCCAAACAAAGTAGCTTCTGGATGGTGTGCAATTTAAAGTGCCTTAATTCTTTGACAGCTAAACATCAGTGTTAAAGTGTTTCTCTCTCAGGACCCGGCCTCCTGCCTCCAGCCTTCATTTATGGTCGATTTGGTAATTTGGGGCCAGTTCATCTTTTCTTAGCTGTTGCTACTTCTGTGTTTTGTTTATGCTAATTTCCTTGTTCACTTTAATGGCACTTGCTAAAATTCCAGAGTCACTGATGGAATAAAACGGTTGTCCAATTCTTATCATTTTCGAAATTTACAACTTCTCTTACATATGCAAACGCCTTTTCCATGCTCACCATCTTTATAAGTTGCCACCAATTATTTTTCTGCCGGCTCTTTAAGTCTTACTCCTATTTACACGATGAATTTTAAAAAATGGAAAACTTTGAACTGAATTAGTTCTTAGGAAGAGAACAAGAGGGATGACTCTGGCAGGGCTCTCTCAGTCTCACCGTCACCGGGAGATTCCGTGTTTGAGTACAATCGGTACCTTCACGGAGTTAATGAAGCAGGCAGAGAGTGTGCCAGAGGGAGTCTTCTTTGTTTCCATTTTCCAAAATTTTGTTTATATTAATGAGGATTTCAACTAAGTGTAAGTTATTATTATTTTAGTTTTCCTTAATTTGGACTCCCTTAGTAGCTCTGTTGGTAAAGAATCCGCCTGTAAAAAAAAAAAAAAAAGAATCCGCCTGCAGTGCAAGAGACCCCAGTTCGATTCCTGGTCAGGAAGATCCCCTGGAGAAGGGATAGGCGACCCACTCCAGTATTCTTGGGCTTCCCTTGTGGCTCAGCTGGTAAAAAATCCACCTGCAATGCAAGAGACCTGGGTTCGATCCCTAGGTGGGGAAGGTCCCCTGGAGAAGGGAAAGGCTACCCACTCCAGTATTCTGGCCTGGCGAATTCCTGGGTTGCAGAGAATCAGACGCAACTTTCACTTGCAACTTACTTTTTAAGTTTGGTTTAGGTGTCTGTTATTCAATGACTGTTTCCCCCAAACATCAAAGATCAGCTTCAAAATTTATGTCCCTTTGAAGATACTGTGACTCTATTCCCTAAGCTTTTCCCCCTAAATTTAGTAAGCCCTATTTCCTCTGAAGAGAAGTATTCTCATATATTGCTTTTAATAATTTGGATGAAAACAGTTCAGGTCCTGTTTACAGAAAAATCGGTAAAGGACTAAAGACACAAGGGAAAACTCCCACATCATGAAAATTCAGGTGTAAGGTCTGAGCTGGTATCTCAATGGATTAGGAATACGGAGAGTGTTCTTACACTCTCCCAACTGCCTTTAAGAAAGCTGAGAGTCGGCTATGTAATGAAGATAACGTTTATGAGAAGGTAAATACTTTCTTAGAGGGGATGGACACTACCAAAAGCTATCTTTACTTCAGTTTTTTATTAGGAAAATCATTGCATTTTTACTGCTCAAAATGGAAGCCATTTATGATGAGCTCTTTTAGCTATCTTGGGGACACACGGCTTTTTTCTTTTATTAACTTTTTTCAACCTGTTGGCAAGAAAAAACGGTGTAACAATCCAATATTCATAAGTCCAATCCAATATTCATAAGTCCAAGACAAAACTACAGTTTTACGTGATACACTACCTAATTGTGGAAAAGGCATGTTCTTGCTAGCTAAATAAAAACTGTTTCAAATAGCATATATTGGATGGGTCAGGCACTTCACTGTGATCTGAGCGCTCCCAGCCAATTAGCTTAATGGGATCTGATATGTTCTCATACCCATCAATCACATTTTATCCATGTCAAGATCTATGTTCCAGATTAGCGGTACAGACCTATCTATGGTTGGTCAGTTATCCTATGAACGATTCATTTCTCACACTGAAATTCATGTCCTAAGTTTGTTATATTGAAATTGTAACTTTAAAAATTCCATTGACAATGTCTTCCTTGGGACAAAGGAAGGCCTGCTTCACTTTCCTCATGAAGTATTAATTCTGTGAGTTCCAGGTGCCTCTAACAAGAGGATGAAATAACATTAATGCATGTTTAATGAATAGTTAGATAATACTAATATTTAGAGTCTGATGTCTGATTGTGACTTGACAGTTTCCATTTAGCTAAATGTACGTTTTCATCATCTCACCGCCCTTCATAGGCTATCTGTTTTCAAGTAAAATGAAACTTCTTCCCGGCGATTCCTTCAGCATCCTCCACTGACCTCTGGGGCTCTCAGTCTTAGCTGTGTTCGGGGGACGTGGCCCTATTAATGGGCACTTTATGCAAGAGTTAGACGAGTCTGTCCTTAATTGCACTATGTCAGTTTCCTGGCGCTGCCATCTGTAATTACAGAGGTCTTTCCTTACGACTGGGCACCGTGTTGGTGTCTTTCCATTCTTGAGAAGCAGCTTCTATTCTTGGAGATGTACATTCACTTCCTTCAGTTCCTGCTCCATCAGGACACTCGGATGGCTTCTTCCTCAACCTTGTAATTTAATGCCCCTGAATTACACCAAAATACATGCATTAGAACTTTTCATTTCTTAAGTCAACCAAAACACACTAATTGACAGGTGAGAACTAACTCTGGAAGTGATTTGTTCATGTGGTTAAAATCATTCACCAAGTCGTTGACAATTCAGTCCATGAAAGTCATCACCTTTTTTTGAGGAGTTTCTTTTCATTTTATTTTATTTTATTTCCATAGGAATCAGGGGCCTCATTTCTAACTTCAAGGGATGAAAGATTTTTAAATCCCTTTAATTTACACAACAAAAGCCACAGTTAGTTAATTTTACAAATATTTTAAGGAGATACATTTTGACTACTTCACACAATGTATTAATACCTTTTTATTATTATATGATGAAACTCTAAGCATATTTTATCAAAGAAAAGCATATGATTAAAGATTTCAGGGTGCTATTTCACTTTTTAATTTATTTTTAAATAAAAACGCCTTTTCTTTATCATTTTATTTATTGTTTTACCTTCTTTCTTTGCAAATGATGTTTTTCTTAGAAGACTGTGCCATTGCTGAAATAAAATAGGAAAACAGTTATCTGAAGAGTTCATAATCTTTTTTCCTGTTATGGATAGGTTTATTATTAATCTCAATTTCCATGTACTTTTTCAAAGTTGAAATCAAATAATTTGCCACTTTTAAAAATCAGTATTTATCTTTAAAAACCACTTTGATTTTATTCAGTTAATTAAATGGAGGTTAGTCTGGAGGAAAAATAATAAATTTACTTAATATGCTACACTAAATGCACAGCTTTCGCTAATATGTCTAATTTATTTTTTTAGTTTTCCAGTTTTTCCTTTTTCACAAAAAACATATTTTTTAAGAATCCTTAACTACTCATGCAACATGTGGTGATACCAGTGGCTATAAATGTTTGACAACATTCTAAGTTTTGCCTGTACATCAATCTCTGTGAAAATGACATTGACTTTTTATATTAAAATTTTCTAGAACATTCAGTTTTTTCCTAGACACTAATGTTACCTCTATGTTAGTTTACTCATGAGACAAGCTCTTCATGGAATATGCAAGAATATGCCTTCTTTTTTGCTTTAGAGATTATTCTCCAGGGATCGTAAATGGTATTACACCTCACACTAGACAAAATATCTTGAATTAGTACTTATCTTCCAAAAGCTCCAGCTGTGAAATGCAACTGGCCATTTGTGTTCTCAGCAGGGCTTTGAGAGGCTTTACTACTGAGAAGCTAGAGGCTAAGAGACTTGGTCACTTTTCAAAGGCAGTCACAGACTTAAGCTTTCCACTGGAATATTCTAAGAGTGAAACTGCAGAATTTAAACCTGTGAGAATTCAAGCCGTGCAGGCATGCACACACACACGTAAACATGGGCACACATGGAGGAAAAAATGCCCCCCTTTCTGTTTATATTGTATCTGATGAAAAAGATCCACCAGAAAAGGATGAGCAATCAAGTACATTTCCTTGGCAAAATGGAGCACCATTCATTTGGAACTTGCTTACCCCTTAACTAAGCAAAGCTGATACTCATTTATAATGCCTGCTGGTATTTTAAACTATGTTATTACATTTTTGGCCACCTGATGTGAAGAACTGATTCACTGGAAAAGACCCTGATGCTGGGAAAGATTGAGGGCAGGAGGAGAAGGGGAAGATAGAGGATGAGATGGTTGGATGGCATCACTGACACGATGGACATGAGTTTAAGCAAGCTTCAGGAGTTGGTGATGGACAGGGAGGCCTGGCGTGCTGCAGTCCATGGGGTCACAAAGAGTTGGACATGACTGAGGGACTGAACTGACTGATTACATTTTTTAAAATTTTTAATTGGGGGATAACTGCTTCACACTGTTGTGTCGATTTCTGCTATACAACAATGTGTATCAGCCATGAGCACACATATACAGCCTCCCTCCCTGCCCCCACGTCGCACACCTCTAGCTTATCACAGGGCAGGAACAGAGACACAGACACAGAGAAAGGACTTGTGGCCACAGGGGGGAAGGAGAGTGGGGACGAACTGAGAGAGAAGCGTTGAAATATACACATTACCATGTGCAAAACAGACAGCTAGTGGGAAACGGCTGTCTAACACAGGGAGCTCAGCCTGGTGCTATGCTGTTATAGCACAAGAAAGTACTTTTATTTAACACACAAGAAAGTACTTTGTTTTCAGGTACTCCAAAGAGCTTTAGAAGCAGAGTGAATAAAAGTGTGTAAATTAATTAATGTTTGAATATTCACTAATGTGTGTGTTAGTTGCTCAGTCATGTCCGACTCTTGTGACCCTAAGGACTGTAGCCTGCCAGGCTCCTCTGTCCATGGAATTTTCCAGAATTTTCCAAACATCCTGGAGTGTGTTGCCATTCCCTTCTCCAGGGGATGTTCCCTACCCAGAGATCGAACCTGGGTCTCCCACATTGTAGGCAGATTCTTTACTGTCTGAGCCACCAGCTACCAAGTTGCAAGTAGTTAGCATGGTTTCTGTTTATACTGGAAAACAATAAAGCAGCTATTATTGAAACCTTCCTATTACTTAGACCTCCTAATTCAAGACCATTTTTCTTCACGTTTTGTTACGAAGATGAATTTAATTCACCATGCTTTCTCCATTCTCAGTTAAATACTCATCCTCACCCAGTGACCACTGGGTGATCAGTCAGTTTTCACACCATCCTGGTATGTCCCAGCCACATATCTGTTTTCCTCGATTCTTTTATGTGACAAGAAGAAAGGCTTCAGAGACTCCAAGTCAGAGAAGACGGAGGAGACTTGCGCTGACTTTGAGACTTTCTTTAAAAGGAGCAGGACAGAAGGTAAAGAGAAATGGATGCAGAGCGGGGAACAAGGCGCCCAGAAGCCAAGGGACAGGCTGCCCGAATTCCAGGCCTGCAGGCCACTGAGCTTCCTCTCCGCCCCCTACCCCACAATGCATCGCTTTACTCATTCTAGCTTTAAACACCAGCTGAGGGGGACTGCTTTCTGCATCTTACAACCAACAAACTGTGATAAGAACAGATGGAAAGTACAATAAAGGTTATTACAATAATGAACACGAAGTGTGCTTTCAATTCTTCACACCTGTATATAACTCTCTGAATTACATGTGTACACCTACGGCTGATTCTTGTTGATCTTTGACTGAAAAAACAAAATTCTGTAAAGCAATTATCCTTCAATCAAACAGTAAATAAATTTTGAAAAAGAAATCTAAAAAAATAAATAAATAAAAAGTCAAGTTAAAATGTCCCAAGTATCAACAAAACTGTCTGCTATTTTTGTATTTCATGAAATTTAAGTAACACTTGAGTATAAGATATGTCATTAAATGAATAATAGGGGTTGTGGTAGGAGGAAATATTACAACCACTGCGGCCTTGATTACCAGACAAATCCAGATTTCAGAATCTGAACTGTGTGGAAGGGCGTCTTAGGAGGGAGGAAGTAGATTTGTTGCTTGCTGTAACAGTAGGAATGAGAATTTTGAGAGCACTTCTTTCATGTCTTTATTCCTTGAAATGACTTTTTAAAATTGAGGTAAACATGTTCCAATTGATTCATACGATTGACAAAACTGCACTGTCATCTGAGACTCTAAACCCTCTGGTTTTGTGTTTTTCATATTGTTTTCTCATTTCCTCCAAACAACACTAAATTGAATTTGCTGAGCTTTACAGCTGCTATTAAACCAACCAAGAACTGCTATCAATAAACTACCCTCTTTGGATAAGAGTTTCTTTCCTTCTGGAACTATTGCTTCTCTCCCTGACCTTGACCTCTACACAGACCTTGGCATCTCAGGACACCTGTGGTCTGCGGTTGTGCTCGCCACGGAATCCGATCCCTTGAGTGGTTTAAGCCGCGTTTCTCCAAAGCTAATGGCTTGCTTGGAATCGTAACGGATACGCCTTACACAGCCATTCACTTTGCATTTTTGTTAATGTGAATAAGAAAAAGCGAGTAGACTGAAATCGAACTATGATGTCAAAGGAGCTTCATCCTAGTATTCAGATGCCTATGATCCCCTATTAGCGATACACGGAAAGGTTCAGCTTAAAACATGGTGAAAATGCCATTAAGGAATAACACAAAGAAAGACTGTTGCTCTAAGATAATTTCTTCTCTTGTTTTCAGTTATTCAGGGTTGACTATTTGAAATAAAGCCTCTTTTTAAATTTAATTTAAATTTATTTATTTTAATTGGAGGCTAATTACTTTACAATATTGTATTGGTTTTGCCATACATCAACATGAATCCGCCACGGGTGTACACGTGTTCCCCATCCTAAGATTTTACTAACAAAGCTTTTTTGTTGCATGGAAAATAAAAATGCTGTTACAAACTGGGTGAGACTGGTAACCATAGACAGTTGACTCAGCAATCATAGCTACCCATGCTGTAGCAAGAGTCTTAAATGAAAACCTAACAAGGCTTACCGTTTCACTGGGGTGAAGTCCCCAAGCTTGGGGGTGGATTTCCAAGAGGGACTAAATGGAGGAATGCAGAATGCCCCAGGAATTATTCTTTGGCTCCTTGGGTGGAGTGAGAAGATGATTAACAAGACTCCAAATAAAAAGAACTGCAAAAAATAAAAACTGTTCATTATCAGTTGGACTTCTGACATGGATTTGGCAGGAGGGTTTTTTTTGTTTGTTTTTTTTTTAAGGTAGCTGAAACCAAGTCATTTTGTATTTTAACACTGAGGAATATGTACACATCAGTGACTTTTTAAGCAATATTCAGAGACATTGCTGGGACACATGTTAAGAAATGGTTCAAGAGCAGCATACATGGTGAATGTTAGATGGAAAACATGGAATTAATCAGAAGAGAAGAATCAGTGAGGACATGCTAATTTAATTGGCTTATGTTTTCCAATATACGTATGCCTGAGCATGACATATAACTGAATTTTTTAAATCTATCCGAATAAGTCTAAGATCTTTCAATAAATAAGCAGATAAATAAATTCAATCAATTAAAAGCCTAAAATGAAAAGACTGCATTTTATTTTAATTACTAGCATTTTCTACTCATTATGATGAACTACCCCTTCCTGTTGCATTTTGTCCTTGCAGCTGGAATAGTAGCGTCTAATTGTGTGGTTGTCATTGATTGTGTATTTCTGTGTAGTGCATTTGTTGTCAAGGGCACTGTGACGCATTGGAGTGCACATAAAGCAGACGCTGGGTAACGCCTGGACGGAGGGGAGAGTGAAGAAGCCGGAAGAAGTTGCTGCAACAGACGATCTAGATTTCAAGCTATGCAAGCACACATGTTGGTGGGGATGTAACCTGGTTCAGTCATTGTAGGAACCAATGACGAATAGAGCTACCATGTGACCCAGCAGCTCCCCTTCTGTGCCTTCGGC
>SJYQ01093263.1:135037-156151 GCA_006410935.1 Redunca redunca
ATAAAATAAAAGTTTTAAGAGTTAAATGGACAGATGGAGAGTGTGCTCTGATACGTTCCTTGGCTGTGTAAATGCTTGGCTGTTTGGTACAAGGTGCCTGGTGAAGCATCCATAACCGGTCCCCTCTGGGTTTAACTTTAGCTTATACTGCTAAGTCACTTCAGTCGTGTCCGACTCTGTGCGACCCCACAGACGGCAGCCCACCAGGCTCCTCCGTCCCTGGGATTCTCCAGGCAAGAACACTGGAGTGGGTTGCCATTTCCTTCTGCAATGCATGAAAGTGAAAAGGGAAAGTGAAGTCACTTTTTTGTGTCTGACTCTTCGTGACCCCATGGACTGCAGCCTACCAGGCTCCTCTGTCCATGGGATTTTCCAGGCAAGAGTACTGGAGTAGAGTGCCATCGCCTTCTCTGAACTTTAGCTTATACATGCACTTTTATTGACCAATGGAGAACTAGCTGCCACGATGATGATCTTTTCTGGTTTTAAAGGAAATATTTATTTTGTTTCCATCAAGACTGGACAAGGTAAACCAGTGCCAAAAAAATCATCACGACAACCAGCTTTGGTTTAAATCAGATAGAGAAATTCCATGTGGAAAATTAGTGAATATGTCAACAATACAGTTTAAACTTCTGATTTTTCATTAATACCATGAATGCTTTTACTTACTAAAGGGATACGTAATTGCTTAAGTTCTTAGACAACATCTTAACATACAGTCTTGCTTCACTGTCATGCTATACTTTGGTCATAAATTTCCATATTTTTCAAAATCTATGAAAGGGATATTGAAGGAAAAACCCATTATTCACACTGTGTTATAAACTTCAAACTGGCTAAGAGATTAGATCTTGTTTCTATTACAAAAAAGAAATGGTAATTAAGTGATATGGTAGACACATCAGCTGATGCTAAAGTGATGATCATATTTTTGCATATTAAAGCATCGAATCTACACGTTATACAAGTTAAATGCACAAGTTGAATATAATTGTCTGTCTGTGTGTTAGTAGCTCAGTCGTGTCTGACTCTGCCACCGCTTGGAGAGTAACCCACCAGCTTCCTCTGTCCATGGGATTCTCCAGGCAAGAACACTGGAGTGGGGTGCCATTTTCTTCTCCAAGGGTTCTTCCTGACCCAGGGATCGAACCTGGGTCTGCAGGCATATTCTTGACCATCTGAGCTACTAGAGAAGCTCATAACTGTCTGTAATTATATTTAATAAAAGAAAGAAAGGAAGGAAGAAACAAAGAGGAAGGAATGAGGAGGAAGAAAGAAAGGAAACGAAAAGACCCTTTTCAAAGATAACCTGATTTTTGCTGTTTGTTTTTTGTTTGGGTAACTTTCCTACCAGAGGGTCTTTTCAAAGAACATTCTAATACAGTATATTAGAGAATGTGGTGGTGGTTTAGCAGCTAAGTTGTGACTGACTCTTGCAACCCTTGCAACTGACTGTAGCCCGCCAGGCTCCTCTGTCCATGGGATTCTCCAGACAAGAATACTGAAGTGGGTTGCCTTTTCCTTCTCCAGGGGAACTTCCTGATCCAGAGATTAAACTGGCATCTCCTACTTTGGCAGGCGAATTCTTTACCACTGAGTCACTAGGGAAGCCCATATTAGAGAACACTTGCAGGCAAATAAAAGTTTACCTGTAAAATATGATGTTTATATTTGATAATAAAACATCTTCAAAATATAAGGCAGTTTTGAAAGTGTGATCTCTAGCAATTTCTAATTTATCACTGTTTCATAAATCAACTGACAGCAATTTTAAGATTAATACAGACTTGTTTCTTTCTTTCTTAAACAGGCATTCTTTTCTACTTTTATTTTAAAAATATAGGATATTGTTCTCCTGTCTGTTGGATGCAGAGAAGTTGAGATATGCAGACTCTTGCTTAGATGAGGGGCACTTGACTTACCCTAAGTGTCAAGTCACCAGTTTAGGAAGCCCCAGAGATAAGATGTGTTTTGTTTTTTCCATTAGTGGGCTTTAGTTTTTAGAGCAGCTAATTTTTTTAAGTGTGATTTTTTAAGTGTGGGCTGTCAAGTGAGTGGAACCGAGCTCAGCTGTGAAGAAGAAGCTCCTGGAGCAGGAGGAGGTGACCGGAAGCACCAGGTCCCGGGGAGTCAGGCATCCCCGGGGCCCCGATTCCAGCTCAGTCACAGCACCTGCGGGGCCACTCCCCTGCGGCCCCAGGAGACCCGGCAAAGTTTGCAGAAGAGAGCAGATGTCGAGTCTAGAAAAATACGATTATCTGCAGCAGGAACTGGGGGTTGTGTTGACGATTGCAGTCCTGCGCTGCTGGGCTTGTGATAAGGTTGGGTGAGAAGAAGGGAAAAAGTTACTTCCCACATTTCTCACACCCGGAACAATGTTTCACAGCGTTTGGGATGGAGATTAGTTTTATTTGTGTTTTTAGCAAAAATGCATGATGTTCTGTTAAAGAGTAGGAAAAGCAAATGTATTTTAATATACACTATTGGTAGTATATTTTAATATACACTATTTATATTGTGTCTTTGCTTGTGAAAATGACAAATGAACAAAGGAGTCCACACGTCCAGTAATAAACGGGTTTTTAAAAAAGACCTATTGAAAAATATTTTCCCACTGAATCAAGTATCATACACACACAACAGCCCAGATTTTCAAAGCTGCAAAAAAGCACATGTATTCTAGGCCTGTGCTGGGAAGGTGCCATGGAGGACGGCATGGCAGTCCATGCCCGTATTCCTGCCTGGAGAAAACTCCATGGACGGAGGAGCCTGGTGGGCTACAGTCCGTGGAGCCGCAAAGAGTCGGAAAAAACTGAGCGACTAAGCGCACTCTAGGCCTTCAAGACCTCTGTCTTCTGATTTAATGGAAGCCCACAGCGTGCTCAGTACCATATTGGGTCATAAATCAGCTGCCATAAAATAGAACAAAGATGAAAGCATTTTAGGAGTTTGGGATTAACATACACACACTCCTATATATAAGACAGATAAACAGCAAGACCTACTGTATAGCACAGGGGACTCTACTCAACACACTGTGATAACTATGCAAGGAAAGAAGCTGAAAGTAGGTGTTATGTGTACATACATAGCGGAGAAGGCGACGGCACCCCACTCCAGGACTCTTGCTGGAAAATCCCATGGACGGAGGAGCCTGGTGGGCTGCAGTCCATGTGGTCTCGAAAAGTCGGACACGACTGAGCGACTTCACTTTCACTTTTCACTTTCATGCACTGGAGAAGGAAATGGCAACCCACTCCAGTGTTCTTGCCTGAGAATCCCAGGGACGGGGGAGCCTGCTGGGCTGCCGTCTATGGGGCCGCGCAGAGTCGGACACGACTGACGCGAATGACTGAATCCCTTTGCTGCACACCTGAAATTAATGCAAACACTGTAAATCAACTAGACCTCAATATAAAATAAAAATCAAATTTAGAAAAGAAATATGTAAAGAGAAAAGGAAAATGCTAAGGGTCATAGGACCCCGGCACTGGTAATGGTTTTACATTTTGAAAATTATTCTTCAACTGATTTTCAAACCTAAGCCTTCCTATGTATGAATTATTTTCTCAAATACCAACTGAATGCATTAGACAGCTCTAAAGCACGTAGGTCTCAAGGAGGTTGTCTAAAGGCTAAGGAACTCAGTGTGTCCAGAACAGCAAGTGGCTTTCCTGTGTCAAGGACCAGGGGCATCAACTGTTCTTTGAAATTTAAGTTTCCTGGGTCAATTAATAGAGCTTTTAATATCATTCACACAATTTGAATGAATGATAACTAGATCAACACTCATAGGTTGATTACCTTTACCATGCTCATTAATGAGAACCTCGATGAATGAAATTAATAAATAACTGAAGCACTGAATGCTGGCCTGTCAGTGTCTCTCTGCTTTCTCATATTGTTCCTCTCTGCATACCAAATGGCCCGTGTGGGAAGAGGCGACATCTGCAAGTTACCCTCTACTGGTCAGGGCGCCCCTTTAGCCTGGGACACGTGACACCCTCCTGGCTGATGCCTTTGGGCTCCAGGTCCTGACTGTACTTCAGAAAAGATTCCCAAGTGTAACTCTAGCATCTGTGCCTCCCAGGTCTCCATGACAACTGTGGACCACGGCATCCAAGACAGGCCAGTGGGTTCGATCCATTCTCATCCCCCACTGCATCTTAACGTCCTAACTGGAGACTCAGTGATTCGGTGACTTCTCCGACTGATGGAAATGTCTTCCAAGTACAAAATAATTAACTAAAACACAATTTGTGTATTTGTAAATCTCTGCTATCTGTAATTACTGACAAATCAGGCATTCCCCATATGTGTATGGATGATACATGATGAAAGTGAGTTTGACGGAGTAGGGAGCAGGCCGCCTCCCAAGTGTCATCCTTGAAGATGACATTGTCTCAAAATCTCCCACTGTATCTTATTGAAGATTGAAATTCTATAAAAAGAGGCTTTAATAGGACATGCATTCTGCTGAAATTGACACGCTACTGGAAAAAATCGCACGCTGAGTCTATCAGACATTTTCAGGATGAAAATAGAAGAGAACATGGAAACTGCAAGGAATCTAGGGGAGCGGGTAAGGAAATTACAAAAAGGGTAAATGAGCACACAAGAAAGAACTTAGTATATTCTAAAGTGGGCTTCCCAGGTGGCACTAGTGGTGGAATTTAGGACCTGCCAGGACCCACCAGCACACAGCAATTTTCCAGCATTCTCAACATCAAATTATCTAAAACCCTCCTCCTCCTCCTCCAAAAAAGTGATGAGGTCACCAGAACTGCTGTACTGTGTTCTTGTTGCTGCAGCTGTTAGTCACCTGGTCATGTCCAGCTCTTCTGTCAGCCCATGGACTGCAGCACGCCAAGCTCCTCTGTCCGTGGGATTCTCCAGGCAAGAGCACTGGAGTGGGGTGTCGTTTCCTCCTCCAGGGGATTTTCCTGACCCAGGAGGGTTCCGTACCACTTGGGAAGCCTGTGCACTGTTCTACAAAGTATTCTAAAATTTTACTGAAGGATTTTTTGGTTTGTTTTTATTACGTGGAGAATTTGACTTTTTTAACCTTTTATCCAGTTGAAACTACTGTTTACTTAAATTTATAGTAAAAAAGGCAGCCAGTATCATTTAGATGGAAATCTATTTTCTAAAGCTATAAATGGACAGTACTTTAATTATGTGAAAGAAGAGTTAACATTTGAAACTTTATTATTAAAGATACCAGATATAATTCTGAGTTATTTGCCTCTAAGTTGCCCAACTGAAGCTTGTTTTTGTATCTAAAAATAATACCTAGTTTTAAGGAATACATTTTGATTACAAATATTTAGACTATTCAATCTAAAGAAAATATTTAAATCTTGATACTAATATAAAAGCTGAAGAGAAAATATACTCCTGCCATAAAATTATTCCTACTGACAATGTTTAAACATCAACTTAAGAAAATATCAATCAACGTTTGTTTCCTAAGTGCAATGGCTTTTTCTCTCCACACTTAGGAAATCATTTACTTATTATTTCGATAAGAAAGAAAGGTTGTTATGGTTACCATGCAATGAAAATTAGTGTCATTTTTAAAGTGAACAAGCTATAGTGCTTTTCTCTAGAGTTTTGGTTATAGTTTCAGAACACCTGATCCATAATTAAAAGCTATTGTGTTTGATAGGTTACTAACCCATCATGTTAATAAAACAATTTCAAATTATATGCTGTCATTTTCCCAAAAGATTATCTTGGTGTGCTAATTATACCTTTCTACCTTTAAAATGATTATGGGCTTCTGCAGCAATGGATTAGTCTCGAATATAATTTTAGGTAAGTGTATTCTTTCAGTAGGAATGATGCAAGTTAATATTTTGATGAAGCTTCATACAGTGATGAATATTGACTCAGAGCATCACACAAGGTGGAAGCGTCTCTAGGAGAGTGGAGGGCAGCTCAAGATGATATCTGTCTGCCCAGCTGGGAAGCTCGAGCATTCTCAGATTTCCTTAAAATATGATGTTGTGTTCTCTCTGCTGCAAAGCTTAGTGAAATGGATAGATCAGAGGGAAGAATGGCTAAATTCGCTTCTCCAAGTTATGCATGGGGATGCAGATATTTCTAATAAATGTTTATGATGACGGATATTTTCCCATGTATCCATATTCCATGTGGCTTCCCTGATAACTCAGTTGGTAAAGAATCCACCTGCATTGCAGGTGATTTGATTCCTGGGCAGGGAAGATCCACTGGAGAAGGGATAGGCTACCCACTCCAGTATTCTTGGGCTTCCCTTGTGGCTCAGCCGGTGAAGAATCTGCCTGCCTGGGTTCAATCCCTGGGTTGGGAAGATACCCTAGAGACAGGAAAGGCCACCCACTCCACTATTCTGGCCTGGAGAATTCCATTCCCTGTATAGTCCATGGGGTTGCAAAGATTTGGATGGGACCTTACTTTCTTATCTCATGTATCCTCCCAAACCCAAAATATAATCAAATATTTATTTTCAATAGTAACTAAAGTGCTCATAATTAAAGTTTGAAGTCTTTTTTTTTTTTAAAGCTGTTACTTTCCTTTTTTTTAGAAAGTTGATTTTTACGTAGTGTCTGCTCTAAAATTAAAATTGCATATCCTCTAAGTGGGATCAGGCATCTGGAAACTGACAAATGCCTATTCTTTTCCTTTGTATAAGGTGACTTTGTATAAGTATGATTATAAGTATACTTATAAGTCTAATCAACTTTGTATAAGTATGGATACTTTCTGAGGAATATGTTATGTTGAGATAGTTACCAGTCTTTAATAACTTTGAATAATGGTATTTGTCATGGAAAAGTATTCCATGTGCAGAGAGAGAGAGAGAGCCCTGTGATCCGACAGCCAGAAGGCCAGACGAGCGCCTCGGAAACTAGGCGCTCAACAGCCAAGGAGGACGGAGGGCGCCAAGCGGCAGGCGCACGTGCAGACCCACCACAGGCTCACAGCCACAAATGCAGCGAACGCGTCCTGAGTGAGTGGACGTGCTGGGGAAGAACTGCTATTCGGAGAGTGATAAATATCTCCTGTATGAAGCTGAAGAAACAGGAAGACTTTGGCTTAGTTGTTTCATATATTCTTGTTCCTTCACTTTTTAAAATCCTAAATATAGATGGTGGCGGCTGCGGCCACAGATCAGTTTAGAAGGAAATAAGGATTTAAATTGCTTATTTAAATGTTTGAGCATTTTCTTCTACCCTCTCTGGGAAGATGTTCACTTAAAAAGAATTTAAATGAAGTGTAGTGGTTTCTTGATTATTGATGAAAATGAGAGAGATTGATGTAAGATCTGATGTATATCGGGGGGATAGGTAGTGGAAGGTTTGCTGCCCCTCCTAAATGAGATCAAACAAATATTTTTTCTTCTATTTTTAATATTTCTTCCATGTTTAATATTAAAACTGTAAGAATTATTTGAGGAAATATCACTTTAAAAGTGTAATTCCCATCCAAAACGTGAGACACTACCCTTTGGCTGGTGATTTGAGTCATGTACAGTGTGCGTTAAATTATAACTTGGAGAAGCAAATTTAGTCATTCTTCCCTCTGATCTATCAATTTCACTAAGCTTTGTGGCAGAGAGAATGCAAAATCATATTTTAAGGAAATTTGATTCTTGAAGCTGTTGCGCTTCCTTATACATAAATTACCCTTAAACCACAGTGGTTATTGAAATAAAGAATCCATCTCTCTTAGGCCGACAGTTCTTTCAAGGGGCAGGGAGTCTCCTTCACCGAGCTGGAGAAGCGAAATTGCCTGTGACACCAATGTGATTATTACAGTCGCACTTTTTATTTTTAATATTTTCCTCTTGACAGATTTATTTCTTCTCAAATCAGGAATATTTCTCCTCAGAAAAAAACATATAGCCCCCTTATATTTTCTGATACTGAAAATTACCAGATGCCAAGCTGTGAACATAAGGAAATTGAAGACCTTTGAGGGTGACCTTAAGAACCACAAAGGTGGAGAATTGTGATGTAGTGGTTTAGGCAATTTCATCGGAGCTGCTTGGTTCGTGAAAAATGAGAAATAGGTTTTCTATTACTAAATATAATGAATTTCCCTTCTATCCTGTCACAAATTGTCAAACTTCATTAAACGGAAAAAGATCGGTACCAAACACTCGTAGAGGGTGGTATGAAATCTGTGCCGTACACTGGGTAAAAGCTACATGATCTTAGATAACGATTTTATTTATTTATTTATTTTATTTTTTAATTTGGGCTGAAATTTTCAAGTAACGCAGTTGGCCCATGAGGGCCAACTGGCCAAACTCTGACCTACAAATAAAATACTTTTAGATGTCATGTATTAAAGTTATACATGTATATATTATGTCACATATATTAAATATCACGTTCAGATGGTTCCATGAAGAGGTTAATCATCTTCTAGGAAACCAAAGTGCTTTTATTGAGTACCTGTCATGAGAGAACACGGCAATTTCATGGGTAATTACTTGAGATCCAGTGATCTATAATACCCACCACAAGGAGGGAAGAAATGACAATGCTAAGTACCTGGTCACCAGATGATATGTGCCACCTTACTTAGAGGTCAGTGATGTCCAGTACATTAAAATATATGTATCATCTTTGTGTTCCATATACTCTAAAGGATTGCATATGACCTTACTGAAGATAAGTGTCTATATTTACCTGTGGTCACTCTTTACTGTTAGAAATACTACGTTTTCCTGCCAACTTTCCATCTCTTGTGTGATCACCTTCTAATGAGGGAAAGAGCCATCCTGGAATCAGATGACCAGACTCCTGTCTTGGTCCACGACCACACCTATGAAAGTTGCCAAGATTCTCAAAGCCCCAGCTTCCTCCTCTGAATCATATGAGAATGATGGTAACTTTTTCTCTCTTGAGGGAAAAATGAAATATTAGGCATAATCTTCCAATAGAGTCCCCACCACATAAGAAATGTTCAAGTTTTGCTAGATATACATTTTCATTGAAATCAGAAGGAATGGAAGAATAATTCTCAGACAGTACGGAAAAGTAGATGTAATGGTGCAGTGAAGATAATCAGTGATTTTCAGAAAACAGTAACACAGAAGATTATTGTTGCTATCGAACAAAAAATAACTAGGCAGTGTTTGGTTATATGATAGTCCCAAGAGGTTTGAAAGAAACTGACTCTGTTTCCCAGTCATTGCTTATGCAATGGATGTAACATGAGTATGTGGACATTAGAACTTTTTAAAGGCGGATGGTAAGAGGATGATGCTTTCTGGAGAAAATATCTAGTTGGCACTCTGTCCAAAGACTCTGAAAGAGAAGACAGCCTATAAGAGAAAGAGAAGGAAAGACTGTGAAGGAGATAGAGAATGAGAGAGAGACAGGGAGACAATTATAAGAATTAAATGTCAACATGCAAACAGGAATGATGAAAAGTGGGAGAAGTTTGAAGAAATTAACGTGGCAATAGAAGGACATTTCTATTTGCTTTATATGCAGACAACATATTTCACAAGCATTGTTTCATCCAATGTGCAGTGAGGCACAAATATTTTCAGTGTCTTACAGACAAAATCACAGGAATTCAGAGAAACTGAAGTCATTTGCACAGATGAGTCATAGTTAGAACAGACTATAATACATTCATCTGACACCAGACCCAATTTACATACTTTTACATTGTGTATTCATGAACAAAAGTATTGCAGCTATAGTTACTTTTGCCTGCTCACACTGATCATGGAGTTTTCATGGCAAGAATACTGGGCTGGTTTGCCATTCTCACCTCCGGTAGACCAGGTTTTGTCAGAACTCTTCACAACTTAGATGGCCCTGCATGGCATGACTCATAGCTTCAGTGAGTTATGCCATCCCCTTCAACATGACCAGGCTGTGATCCATGAAGGGGACCATCATGAAGGCTGAGTGCCAAAGAACTGATGCTTCTGAATGGTATCTGTGCTGGAGAAGACCCTAGAGAATGCCTTGGACTGCAGTCAATCCTGAATACTCATTAGGACTGACACTAAAACTGAAACTCCAACACTTTGGCCACCTGATGTGAAGAACTAACTCATTGGAAAAGACCCTGATGCTGGGAAAGATTGAAGACGGGAGGAGAAGGGGATGACAGAGGATGAGAGGGCTGGATGGCATCACCGGCTCTATGGACATGAGTTTGAGCAAGCTCTGGGAGTTGGTGATGGACAGGGAGGCCCGGCGTGCTGCAGTCCACAGGGGAGAAAATGTGGGACACAACTGAACAACAACAGCAATGAACACAGTTACTTTTCATACGTTCACTGTTTAACCTTTACACCAGAGGTAAACGATCAATAAGCCACCATATTACAGTTTTCAAATATTCTAAATTTGACTAAGTACTATTTTTATCACTGCATTTTATATTTACTGTGCTTTCATGTTACTGCTAAGCATCTTTTCATTTCAGCTTGAAGAACCACTCAGAATTTCTCATAAGGCAGGTCCAGCAGTGAGGAGCTCCCTCAGGATAACGCTGTCAGTGAAAATATTCTTGACTGAGGGTTATTTTTTTTTTTCTTTCAGCACTTTGAGCATAACCTGCATCATTTCTGCCAAGAAATCCATCAATATTGTTACGGTGGTTCCCTTGAGGGTAAGAAATTTATTTTTCTCTTGTTGATTTTAAAATGATTTTTTCTTTTTTAATTTTAGACAGTTTCACTACAATGTGTCTTAGAGAAGTACATCTTTTGGGGTTGAACGTTTTGAGGTCCTAGAAACTTCATAAGCTTGGAAGTCCAAATCTCACCATGATTATTTCTTGACGATTATTTCTTTAAATAAGCTTTCTGCCCCTGTCTACCCCTCTTCTCCTTCTGGGACCCAGCTTCTTTTAGTTGTGTCCTGCAATTCACTTGGCTGTCTTTTGCATTCTTTTTGCTTCTCCAGCAACTTGACATGAGCTGCCTCTGGCTTCCCGGACTCTCTCTGTGCCGTCCAGTCTGCCCCTCGCTTTTCTGCTGTTTCTCGGCTCAGTCATCGTAGGTCTCAGCCCTGGGACTCTGCTGGGCTCCTCCCCAGGATTTCTCAGAAGCTGGGTGGGCCTGCTGCCTGGTTCCTTGTCCTGGTGGCTGTACCCTGTGCTTCGCGGCTACCCGGCGTGTCTGGCCAGGCTCTCTGGTGGGGCAACACTGGAAACTGGGCTCAGCAGTCAGGTGCGACCAGGACTGCCTGCCCAGATTCCCAGCAAGACAGGCGCCAGCGCACAGCCCCCGACTGAGAACCCTCCCCGAGGACACCTCTGCCCGCAGGAACGTGTTCTGCAAGGATCCGAGCTCTCACCTCCGGTACCCCAACTCTTCCCCCAGGTCCAGCTGATTTCCCAGGGACTCTGTGAGGCACAGCTTAAGTGGGCATCCTGGCAGGCGTCCTGCACCACTGGGGACTCTGGATGTCCCAGCTGCACCTCCCTTTCCCAGTGGAGACCTGCAGGCCAGGACGCCCCCAGCGAGGCCGTGCATGTCCCGGGGGAGGGGTGATGCGCTCAAAGCAAATCTGCTCCCCTTACCCTTCTCACCTGGTTTTCCCAGTTTCTGTGGCCCAGGGGAACTTCCTCCTCCCAACGCCATTCCGGGATCTTCGAAAAGGCTTCTTGTCTACCGAGAATGACTAGTTGCTCTCTCTCGGGTGGGGGAGCTGTTGATGTTGTTCGCTCGCTGAGTTGTGTCCAGCTCTTTGCGACCCCAGGGACTGCAGCACACCAGGCTTCCCTGTCCTTCACTATCTCCGGAGCTTGCTCAAACTCATGTCCATTGAGTCGATCATGCCATCCAGCCAGTTCATCTTCTATCATCCCCTTCTCTGCCTGCCCCCAATTTTTCCCAGCATCGGGGTCTTTTCCAGTGAGTCAGTTCTTCACATTAGGTAGCCAGAGTACTGGAGCTTCAGCTTCAGCATCAGTCCTTCCAATGAATGTTCAGGGTTGATTTCCTTTAGGATTGAGGGTAAGGGAGTGGAGACCAAAGTTAGGAACTTCCTATTCCACCGTCTTCCCAGCTTACTGCTTTCTGACCTCTAACGTTTCTTAATCTTATCCAAGTTCCTTTGTATGTGACAAGTCATTTTTCTTTTGCTTCTTTCAAGATTTTGTCTTTGTGTTTGACTTTGAGTGTTTTACTCTGATATATCTATGTAACGTTCATTCACCTTCCTTAATGCACCGGTTAATGTTTTTCATCAAATTCAAGAAGCTTTCAGCTACACTTTTGAACTTTTTTTCCTGCTCACTGCTCCTCTCCTCCAACCCCTGTTACGCCTGACCAGGGCGTGTAATGGGCCCACATTCTCTGGGGCGCTGCTCCTGTTTCCTCCCTGTTCTCTGGACTGACCTCTCTTCAAGTTGCCTGGTTCTTTTTCTAAGTCAAATTAAATCATTAAATCCTTTAGTGAAATTTTAATTTCAGTTATAGTGCTTTTGAAATCCAGTATTTTCATCTGTGTTTTATATCATTTCTATCTCTTTACACTGATATTCTCCACTTGATTGTCAGCTTTGTGATCACACCTTCTTTGTTTACTTCTTTCACCATCAATTCAGTTCACTTCAGTCGATCAGTCGTGTCCGACTCTTTGCGACCCCATGAATCCCAGCACGCCAGGCCTCCCTGTCCATCACCAACTCCCGGAGTTCACTCAGATTCACGTCCATTGAGTCCGTGATGCCATCGAGCCATCTCATCCTCGGTGTCCCCTTCTCCTCCTGCCCCCAGTCCCTCCCAGCATCAGAGTCTTTTCCAATGAGTCAACTCTTCGCATGAGGTGGCCAAAGTACTGGAGTTTCAGCTTTAGCATCATTCCTTCCAAAGAAATCCCAGGGCTGATCTCCTTCAGAATGGACTGGTTGGATCTCCTTGCAGTCCAAGGGACTCTCAAGAGTCTTCTCCAACACCACAGTTCAAAAGCATCAATTCTTCGGCACTCAGCCTTCTTCACAGTCCAACTCTCACATCCATACATGACCCCTGGAAAAACCATAGCCCTGACTAGACGGACCTTTGTTGGCAAAGTAATGTCTTTGCTTTTGAATACACTATCTCGGTTGGTCATAACTTTCCTTCCAAGGAGTAAGCGTCTTTTAATTTCATGGCTGCAGTCACCATCTGCATCCTTTGATTCTTTGAGTACATTTACAAGTCCTGCTGTGAAGTCTTTGTTCTCAAATCTGAAATCAGGTTGCTCTCAGTATCTATTACTTGCATTTTTCCTGCGTCTAAGTTACACCCCACTGTCTCTTTGCACATCTCATTTTTTTTTATTGAAATTTGATATTTTAGATAATAGAAAGCAACAGTTAGAACTGGACATGGAACAACAGACTGGTTCCAAATAGGAAAAGGAGTACATCAGGCTGTATATTGTCACCCTGCTTATTTAACTTATATGCAGAGTACATCATGAGAAACGCTGGGCTGGAAGAAGCACAAGCTGGAATCAAGATTGCCGGGAGAAATATCAATAACCTCAGATATGCAGATGACACCACCCTTATGGCACAAAGTGAAGAGGAACTAAAAAGCCTCTTGATGAGAGTGAAAGAGGAGAGTGAAAAAGTTGGCTTAAAGCTCAACATTCAGAAAACGAAGATCATGGCATCTGGTCCCATCACTTCATGGGAAATAGATGGAGAAACAATGGAAACAGTGTCAGACTTTATTTTTTTGGGCTCCAAAATCACTGCAGATGGTGATTGCAGCCATGAAGTTAAAAGACGCTTACTCCTAGGAAGGAAAGTTATGACCAACCGAGACAGCATATTCAAAAGCAGAGACATTACTTTGCCAACAAAGTCTGTCTAATCAAGGCTATGGTTTTTCCAGGGGTCATGTATGGATGTGAGAGTTGGACTGTGAAGAAGGCTGAGCGCCGAAGAATTGATGCGTTTGAACTGTGGTGTTGGAGAAGACTCTTGAGAGTCCCTTGGACTGCAAGGAGATCCAACCAGTCCATTCTGAAGGAGCTCAGCCCTGGGATTTCTTTAGAGGGAATGATGCTAAAACTGAAACTCCAGTACTTTGGCCACCTCATGTGAAGAGTTGACTCATTGGAAAGACTCTGATGCTGGGAGGGATTGGGGGCAGGAGGAGAAGGGGACGACAGAGGATGAGATGGCTCGATGGCATCACGGACTCGATGGATGTGAGTCTGAGTGAACTCCGGGAGTTGGTGATGGACAGGGAGGCCTGGCGTGCTGCGTTTCATGGGGTCGCAAAGAGTCGGAGACGACTGAGCGACTGAACTGAACTGAACTGACGTGGTCACACTGGATACTGACTGTCCTTCCTCTCTCTGTGGAACTGTAACTCCACAAGTAAAAACAGTATGTCCTGATTGTTTCAGATGCATGGATGTTTATAAAGATATGCTGATGTTTATGTAAAAGGTTAGTGTCTATGAACCTAAAACTGCCTTTTAAAATTAGATGAGAAGTAAACGTTACAACTGTTGAAGTTTGTCTGAGTGAGATCCCATCTAAAACTTATACCCTGTCATGTTATGATACTGTTAGTCATGATTTTCACTTTTTCAAAATAACCTTGGAGCATTAAATTATGAGACGGCAGACTTCTGAATTACAAACTAGACCACTGGCTAATCAGAGAACTTCACATCCAGAAATGATTAGTGCCAACTGTGTGCTTTGCTTAGTGACTCAGTCCTGTCCAACTCTTTACGACCCCATTGACTACAGCCTGCCAGGTTCCTCTGTCCGTGGGGATTCTCCAGGCAAGAATACTGGAGGGTTGCCCTTCTCCAGGGGATCTTCCCAACCCAGGGATCAAACTCAGGTCTTCCGCATTGCAAGTAGATTCTTACGTGTGAGCGACCAGGGAAGCCCCGGTGCCAACTATAAATCCTAATAAAAAAAGAAAACAACAAGGATTTATGTTGTATGAATATTTCTCAGAGCAACTATAGACACAGGCAAATAACCAGAAAAAAATAATGTCTGCAGGTATTCATATTATACTACCTCAGAGTTCTATTCAAATAAGTTATCTCTGCATATTAGGCCAAAATCAACAAGAGATTATGACTGATAAAATGACATACATTTTAAATGGCTTCAAAAGCTATGGTTTAAATGTTTTTCTCTTATCCACAGAGCCCCCTAGTGGAAACAAAGATATCAAAACTGAATCTGTAGGAAAAAATTACCAGACTTTAGAAATCTTCATTTTACTTCTTCTGAGTGAAGAGGAGCTAAAAAGCCTCTTGATGAAAGTTAAAGAAGAGAGCGAAAAAGTTGGCCTAAAGTTCAACATTCAGAAAACGAAGACCATGGCATCCGGTCCCATCACTTCATGCGAAATAGATGGGGAAAGAGTGTCAGACTTTATTTTGGGGGGCTCCAAAATCACTGCAGATGGTGATTGCAGTCATGAAATTAAAAGACACTCCTTGGAAGAAAAGTTATGACCAACCTAGATAGTATATTCAAAAGCAGAGACATTACTTTGCCGACTAAGGTCCGGTCTGTCTAGTCAAGGCTATGGTTTTTCCAGTAGTCATGTATGGGTGTGAGAGTTGGACTGTGAAGAAAGCTGAGTGCTGAAGAATTGATGCTTTTGAACTGTGGTGTTGGAGAAGACTCTTGAGAGTCCCTTGGACTGCAAGGAGATCCAACCAGTTCATTCTGAAGGAGATCAGCCCTGGGATTTCTTTGGAAGGAATGATGCTAAAGCTGAAACTCCAGTACTTTGGCCACCTCATGGGAAGAGTTGATTCATTGGAAAAGACTCTGATGCTGGGAGGGACTGGGGGCAGGAGGAGAAGGGGACGACCCAGGATGAGATGGCTGGATGGCATCACCAACTCGATGGACATGAGTTTGGGTGAACTCCAGGAGTTGGTGATGGACAGGGAGGCCTGGCGTGCTGCGATTCATGGGGTCGCAAAGAGTCGGACACGACTGAGTGACTGAACTGAACTGAACTGAACATAAAATCTGGGCTTGGGAGACCTCCCTAGGATCTTCCTTGTCAAAAATATATTTGCTCAGCAAAGAATCTGATGCCAATCTGAGTAAATGATATAGAAATGGGTTTAATTTTGAATGAGATACTGTGGACATAGCCCATGGACATACAGTGACAAAGGTCTTTTAAACACTGTTCAGTTTCCATCCTCAGTTGTCTTGTATATTTAAGCTGTTGAGTTGTCTGCTGAGGGGGCTTCGTTCTTACGGTGAAGGATGCGAGTGACACCGGGGCGCACAGGCAGTCTCCTGTGTTACTGGCCAACACTCATTTGTTGTTGGGAGTGTCCGACTCCTGACAAGTTCACGGACTAGAGCACTCCAGGCTCCCCTGCCCTTCGCTGTCTCGAGAGTTCACCAAAATTCATGTCCACTGAGTCAGTGATGCTATCTAACCATCTCCTCTTCTGTCACCCCCTTCTCCCTTTGCCTTCAACCTTGCCCAGCATCAAGGTCTTTGCATCAAGTAGCCAAAGTATTGGAGCTTCAGCTTCAGCTCATATATATTCTAATCCTTTTAAAATTATTGAACAAATATTTGAATTGCCCTTTTCTTTTTCATATATTTATTTTTGACCCATTATCATGGAAAATTTCCAATGAACACCCAAATTCCTTGGATCCATTCCCCAGCTTCAACAGTTAACAGCTCACAGGCTAACTGCTTCATCTACACCTCCACCCACTTCTCATTCTATGCTAATTTGCAGTCCTGCTGGAGTTTCTCAGAAATTCACTACTGAAAACATCTCTGCTCCTCTCTTCCATGCTCTGCTGTCTGAAACACGGGAAAAATCGGATATTATCGTAATTGTTGGAAGTAAGGTTTAAGTGTACTGGGTTTTAGAAATATTTTGCCAGGAGTTTCTAGAAGTAATGTCAGCACTGACGTGAATTGAACAAGCTGAGGAATAGTGGCCCCCGAGCGCCCAGTAACTAAGAGCTCCTGTTGGTGGCCGGGTCAGTGGAGAGGCAATCAGAGCAAAATTGCTTTCCAAAGATCCACCCAGAAGTTCTCACACCAAGCTTCTGTTTCTCTCCAGCTTGCCTCCTTTTTCCATGTTCCAGCTGTCACTCACCTGCGTTATCAGGTATTAGTCAAGGAGAAGCGCTGACCATCAGCTCACTTCTCACCCTCCTTCACTTTCACACGCACTAAGACCTATTTTATTTCCCCACATTCTTTCCAAACTGCCCCACCTTCTCCCTCCCCCGCTTCCCCGTCACTGTCTTAAAGTTCGTAACTCTCCTCGGGGTTGTCCAAAAAAAAAAAAGCGTGTTACTTGATGGCCCATCTCTGGTGGTGCCCTATTTTATTTACCCTCTTTGATGCCAGTGGAATTCTTTTTTCTCACTTAAACTATCCCCCAGGTCGAACACTTCAAAGTTGTCCTCCTGCTCTCATCAGGACCCCCGTGGTTCTCACCATTTGGTCCGCGTGTCACAGCACCGAGCCTGTGAGGCTCCAGGGTTGGCCCAGCTGCTTCTTCAAACTCGCCCTCCATCCAGCACCCACCCGCCCCAACAAAGGCCGACTCTTACTCCCGGTCACACTCCTCTCCTACCGGGAGTCCTGGCCGAGGTTCTCGAGACGGGGCCCACCCCCTTTCCTCTTTCTCAGTGGGAGGAAGATGAGACATGACCAAGTAAAATGTAAGGTGAAAACACTGGGAAAGACCCCGAAGCTGGGGAAGATTGAAGGCAAAAGGAGAAGGGGACGACAGAGGATGAGATGGTCGGATGGCGTCACTGACTCAGTGCACTGGAGTTGGAGCAAAGCCTGGGAGAGGGCGAAGGACAGGGCAGCCTGGTGTCTGCGGTCCATGGGGTCATGAAGAGTTGGACACGACTTAGCAACTGAACGACAGCAAAGTGACAGTGGTGGGGATGTTCCTGGGGAAAGGGACACATCCTGACCTCACGCGGGGGGACACCAAGTCCGTTGTTGGGTGGGGGTGAACAGGATCGTCTTCCCGGCACCCACGGGGGGTCCTCAGACCTCTGCTCGGGAAGCAGCCCCAGGGCCCAGAAAGAAGCACTGGCGTGTGTGAGAGGGCTGGGGCCCAGGTGAGCCGGGTCACTGGGGACGTCCAAGCAAGCACTCTGGTCAAGGTCACCAGAATGTCCCCTGCTCTTTGCTAGGAGGTGGGGAGCTATTCTGAGCAGCAAATAGCTTGCACTGGGCCATTTCTGTGGCGATCACCATCCTCTTCCTCTTCCTTCCTTGTTCTCCTCTGAGGTCAGAACCAAGAAGTCATGTTTCCTAGTTTCACCTGTTAGCCAGGGGCTTGGGGATGCATGCGTGTGGGGCTGTGGAGGTCAGCTCCTGCAGAGACCGGACCCCAGGCTCCAGCTGCTGGGCACTTCCTGCAGTTCTCAGCTCCGGGGACCTGACTCTGGTCCCTGCAGGTTTTCAGGGGTGGGGGGCAGCTGCCTTCCGACATCTGGGTCACAGCTGCAGTGGAATGGCCCAAGTGTCTGCAACACTCTTAAAAGCACTTAATCTCTGTATTAAGGGGGTTTTGTAGGTTTTGTTTTCTTTTGTTTTCTTTTTTTTTTTTTTAGCTTAGATGTTTACATTTCTTCCAATGGATGCTGGCTAATAGAGTCAATTAGATTTCATTTGATAACAATCAATACAGCTGCAGAATGCAAAGCGGATTGGAGGTAAATAGGAAGAGAGAGACCAGGTCAGGGACCAGATCAGGACAACTAAAAGGGGGTTACAGCCCATGTGCATCAGGTGTAGTGGGGAGCAGAGACGGTGGATGGATTCTGTGCTCTTGGAGGCAAAAATTGGCCCAATCAGGGCTGAGCAGGGGTGACAGTGGGGGCAGGTCAGGTCTCAAGGATGCTCGCTAACTCCTCAGACCCAGCAACTGGACAGGTGATGCACTGGTCACTGAAATAAGGTGGAGAGATGGTGAATTCAGCTTCAGGAGTGTTGAACCCAAGGTTGCTTTGAGTCTTGAAGGTGGAAACGTCACTGAGGCAGTGCACCATTCCTGTAGCTCTGAGACGAGGTCATGATGTACTAATACTAGGAACCTGAGAATTAGCGCCCGTCGGAGGCTGGTGTTGGGAGAAGAAACGCAGACAGACGCGGTGGCCAGAGAGCTGCTGCGTCATCCATCCAGGCCCGTTGCTTTGTGTTTCTATGCCTTCACCTCCGTCGGCAGCAAGCGTCTGTCGCCACTACAGCTGCTGCTGAAACGCTTTCTTCCTCTTGTCCCTCCTAAGCATTCACACCCACTACACTGAGTCCAGCATTTCCCCACTCACCACTGAAACTTGGGGTCTCAGGGGGCTGCAGGCCCAGGCCCTCCGCCAGGTCTCACGCAGAATGGCCGCTGGCCGGGCACACAGCTGACTCTCAGGCTGAGGTCACTGGTTTACAGCCATGAGGGGCGAGTGCACCCTGAGAACATGCAGGGTCCCAGGGAGACCGTCATGGGGGCTCATCACAGGGTTTCCGCCGGGTGGTTTGGGGTGGGGCTCAGAGAAGGCCCTGGCTCGAGGGCTGCCCGGCCAGAGAACATCCACACTGCCGCCCGTCTGATCCCATCCGTGGAGCGGAAGCAGCGGAGCACGCTGGCGCGGGGACAGCAAACGAGCAGCCAAGGCTATTTCGCAGGCTCTCCCTCGAGGACTGCAGGGTGCTACCCAGGCCCTGGGCCCTGTCTGCAGCGCCTTCCCCCGGCCCCTGGGCCAGAAACGCTCCTGCTCCCTCTCCACCGCCTTGTCCGGCCCCCGCCCCCGTCAGGGGCCCCAGCGTCCCCAGCTGAACCCAGGGGCCCCTGTCCGGTCCCTGCCCCCGGTCTGCCCCTGTGCGGCCCTGTAGTTGATCTATCACACCTCTGCCCGGGGAGGTGAGCCCCGGAGGGCAGCAGAGGCTGCTTACTCCTTCTCTTTCTTTCCACCAAGAACATCTCCTCGCCTGTGGAAACTGCTGGACACAACGGCAAAAGTCTTCCCTACTGACCAGGGCTGCCTCCCCCGACCGTGCAGTGTGTGACCCTGCTCCTCTCTGTCCAGATGAACCCCCGTCTCACCCCAGAAGCTTCCGGCAGCCTGAACTCCAGGGGGGCTTCTCGGGCTCCTCTCTGCTTTACCCCACCCCGCCTTCCTGGTTTTACTCCCAGCAACTTCCCTACTTGCACCGGTGCCCAGCCTATCTATGCGCTAAGCCTCCCGGCTTCTCCTCCGCTGCCCTCGCGGCGTCTTCCCCGCACACCCGCTGACGCCCCGCCCTCGACTCCGAGACCAAGGCCCAGGTCCTGCGCCCGCTCTGCTGAGCCCCGCCGCGCCCGCTCTGCTGAGCCCCGCCGGGCTCGCCCCCTGCTGTGGCCGAGGTCCCTCCCGAGGGTGCTGGGCGCCCCGCCTGAGCACCTCGGAATGTCTCAGGCTGAGCCCCAGCTCCCAGCCCTCTTCTCTAAACAACAAGGACGTGGACTGTGCTTGACGAATCCTGTTATACTTCACAATATGTAACCATAAGGTTTAAATCATGTTGTGGCGGGCCAACTTCCCTGGCCATCCAATGGTTAAGACTTTGAGTTCCAATGCAGGGGCTGAGGGTCCGATCAGGGAGTCACATGCCTTGCAGCCAAAAAACAAAAACAAAAACAAAAACACAACAACCCATAAAACAGGAGCAATATTGTAACAAATTCAATAAAGACTTTAAAAATGGTTCACATAAAAAAAAACCTTTAAATTAAAAAAAATTAAGCACTCAATGAGCAGAATACTTTATATTAAAGACATTTCAATACATTGCATCAAATGTCACTTCTTATAATACGTTTTAGGCTGTTTTGTGATAATCAGTTCAGTTCAGTCGCTCAGTCATGCCCGACTCTTTGAGACCGCATGAATCGCAGCACGCCAGGTCTCCCTGTCCATCACCATCTCCTGGAGTTCACTCAGACTCACGTCCATCGTGTCCGTGATGCCATCCAGCCATCTCATCCTCTGTCGTCCCCTTCTCCTCCTGCCCCCAATCCCTCCCAGCATCAGAGTCTTTTCCAATGAGTCAACTCTTCACATGAGGTGGCCAAAGTACTGGAGTTTCAGCTTTAGCATCATTCCTTCCAAAGA